>CM049860.1:13779165-13935526 GCA_027422415.1 Schizothorax lantsangensis
ATTTTTTATCAAGTGTACAGTCACCTTGCATCTTGAAAAAATATTTATGTGTTCTGTATCCCTCTGTGTTGTGTTTGTTTAACTTTTCTTTTTGGGAGATAAATGAGCTTTTAAATCTCCTTTGTAAATGCTTTATAATGTATAAATAGTCCTCACTTTAGATGAGCTCACACAAATAGATGGCTGGCAACTACTAAATGCTTTATAACTACCTGACTTAATCATGAATTAAAGCAGGAATATGTGTTAATAAAGCATTTATTAACACATTGAGCAATTATTATTATGTGTCTAAATAATAAGATTTATAAATGTACATTTAAATAGTTTATTAATCATTTACTTACACTTTCTAAATGATCTTATGAACCACTGACAATAATATATACGTACTGATGTTAATTAATATAGTTAATGTTAAAAACTGAAACCTTATTGTAAAGTGTTACTAAAGTTTTATATATTGTTCTGTCAGTGGCGGCTCCAGGATTTTTTTGTTGGGGGTGCTAAGGGGGGGCTTAACAGTTCAGAGCGGGTGATAAAATCTAATTAAATTGAGAGAAAATAATGAACGCCTAACTTTAGCTATCGTATTTTTTTATATACAGCAGCTTCGAAAAAGGCATATTTAACTTTTTTCCTGTGGTATTAAACTTCACATATGCCACTGTTATTAGTAATATAACTTCTAATGCCAACTGCCAAATATGACACTTACAAAGTAATATAATTTATGAATATAGAAAAGAAAGAAATTTGGGATTTTTTTCTATTTTCATTGTTTTCTTTTATTTATTTATTTATTTAAGTTATCTTTATTTTTTTACACATATCTAGTCATTTTTTTCTGACCATCAAGTGTCAGTCAATCAATGCCAACTGTTAGGAAAACATGGTAAATTCTAACCATTTACAATAGATATTGCCGACAATTCATACAACTATTTCCACACGGGCACACATTGTGGGAGATAATCTCCCCGTGCTGATTTGCATCATATCATGTGTAGATGATAGCCAGAGATAGGCCATTGTAAAAAGCTTCAAAAATTGGCAATATTAAGAGGATTTAGCATTTCCAATTAATGTAGGCCTGTTACATTCTTCTTATTATTAGGCCTATTATTATTATTAGATTACTTTTATTATTAAATTACATTAAATTATTTGCCCCGCAATAATTTCATAGCTCATCACCGCATGATGCGCTGTGAGAATAATAAAATAGGCTAGCTTACTCCTCATTGAAAATGTTTTTAAAAACTTTTTTTAAAACAGGTCTATTAATTTATACAATGAATTATAGGCCTATAATTATAACACTGCAGTCATCAATGAAAATTCAGAGCAGCTTTATTTCATGCACCGATTTTCAAAAACAACCTGTTTAACGTGAACTACATTTCTTCTCATGTTTTTTACTATACGAGCCACAAGATAAATATTAAGGGAATAATTTGAGACAGTTATATACCGTTATCAGCATATGTTAAAATAGATTCGTCTCTCTTTGTCTCAGAGAGAATATGCGCCTTTAATGCAGCGTTAGCCGTCAGTTTTTTTACTTTCACTTTCTCTATAGTGAATTGACTGACGTTCACCGTCTTGCGCAAAGAATTGCTTGACCCCTCCCCATATTACCAATTGTTTATAGGCCACATATTTTTTAGGTTTTTAATATTTATTTTTCAATGTTAATGAGAGTGACACCGAGAGTTAAAAAACAGGAAAATCATTTGGAAATCCTTGGGGGGGGGGAGGTAGCTGTGCCGGGGCTAAGCAAGTTCGTGATGGGGCTATAGCCCTGTCAGGACCCGCCCTAGTGCCACCACTGTGTTCTGTGTGTGTTTCACAGAGTTGATGGTTTGGATTAACCCTTTAATTGCCGTATCCCTTAAAACCAGACTGCCAGAGGGTTACTGTAGTGCATGTGCCCGCTGGGCACGGTTGTTTGTTGCCACCGGGGTGGCGTTTGCACTGACGCTTGGGCCCGCCATCGCTGCTTGCAGCTATATTGAATCATTGTTCCCCTAAGTATTTTTTTTTTTTTTCAACCTTCCAGGGGTTTTTGGGTGCCCTAACATGCTCAAAAACTCATGAAAATTTACACACACATTGGAATCTGCGGCCATTTGGACACAGCAGAGGCTGGGACCCGGGCGTGTCACAGGGGCTCTACGGCGCCCCCTGGAGCACAGTCTGAAAACTTGATGTATAGCTCACACATACTTGCACATATTGATATGAAACTCGGTACACATATAGATCTCATTGAGCTGAACAACTTTCATCCTGCATTTCATAGGCTCTGCCCAACAGGAAGTCGGCTATTTAGGGCTGTTTAAAAAGCGCATGCTCTGGAATTTGATATACTCCTCTGAAGATTACCACCCGATTGCCACCAAACTCGGAGAACATTATCTCAAGACATTGGGGACGCAAAATTGACAAGATATTTTTGATATCTCGAACGGTTTGCCCGTGGCGAGGCGATGAATTTATGGCGAAAAATGAGAGACAGGAAGCGTCTAATAACATCTACATACATTGTCTGATTTTGATCAAACTCCAGGGTTTTGTTCGTTGTATGATGCCGAGCGCATAGATGTGACTATTAGGAGTCAAAGTTATAGCGCCACCAACTGGTAGCAGGAAGTGTGTCATTTTCAAAATGCTTTGAATTCAGCATCTTATTTTTAATCGATTTGCTTCAAACTTCATCAGAATAATGTCAAAACACGGCCGATGTAAAACTGTGAAGGGAATATTGATATCTAAAATACTGTTGCCATGGCAACGTGTCAAACTTGAAAATTTGTTTCTGGTGATTTTGAAGCAGATAACATATTTAGAATGTCATGAAACTCAACACACATATGAGTATTAATGTTAGTTAGACACTGGAAAAAGCTCATAAACGGGCGTGGAAGAGGCACTCTATAGCGCCACCTTTTGTCAAAAATGGGGGGGTTAGTTTTAGCTAAATACACCAAACTTGGTACATAAATTGTTCTAATCAAGCCGGACAACTTTCTAATTTACACTCATTAGCTACGACCAACAGTAAGCTGGCTATCTTTTTTTTAATGTCATTTTCGGGGGAATATCAAGCTGTAAATAAATTCATACTCCTCCAAGCAGAAACAAGTAGTTCACACCAAACTTTGTCAACATGATGTCAATATACTGAAGAAGCTAAATTGCTAACGGATTTAGGATATCTTGAACGGTGTATTAATGGCGATTTGTTAAAGTTACAGTAAAAAAGAGCAGTTATTTTCTTATATCTTTAAAGTGCAGCTTTCAAACACTTCAAAACTTTTTACATACAAAGAACAAGTCATTCTGAAGAAGTATGGTTAGTTTCATGACTTTACAAAAGGTCTATGAATAACAGAAAATTAATAAACTATCAAGACATTTGATCACACTGGCTCTGTGTATGTGGGGGGATGGGTGAGTCTGTGTGTTAAGTGTGAGTGTGAGGAGGTGGGTGAGAGAGACAGACAGAGAGAGAGACACAGAGAGAGAGAGAGACTTTTAAACATCTCTTTAATCACTAGAAAAAAATAATTCAGTATTTATTTATTTAATTATTCGTTTTATTTTATTTTATTTATTTAATTATTCTTTTTTTTTTTTTGCATTATAGCTTAAGAAATCTCCTACGCCTTATCCTTTTCTGTCAGTCTTAGGGACACAAATAAATAAAAATCCAAGAACCAGTTAATTTGTAGGGCACTGACAACATAATTTTATATAATAAGGTTAATAATTATGTTAATTACAACATACAAATTTTTGTGTTTTATGAAAAATCATAAATCATAAAAAGATAAAATCATAAAAGATTTTATGTTAATGTTTTTACTTAACATTAATTAACATTAATACATTTTAGATAATTATTGTTCATGTTAACTAGTATAGTTCAGTAATATCATTTTTTAACATTAATTTATTCGAAACTAACCAACTAAGTATGAACAACCATTGTTTTACTATATTTCTTAAGAAAACAAATTCTAAAATATAAAGTAAACAAATCTTTGTTAGTTCATGGTACAGTAACTGATGCACATTAACCAGAAACTTTAATTAATAATGTAGTAGTCAATTTTGAACATATCATTAACCAAGAATCATAAGCGCTATACAAATATTGGGTAACACTTCATAATAACTGCACGCTATGAATCATTAGGTAAGCATTAGTAAATAGTTAGTTCATCCTTTATTAAGCATTGTCCCAACATTAATAGTCATTAGTAAGCAGTTTATAAATACAGCTATAAATGCCTTGCTCTTTATTTATTAGGCATATCTGTTACAAAGGAGATTTAAAGGCTCAGTTATCTTCCTAACAGAAAAATAAACAAACACAACACAGAGGGATAGAGAACTCAGAAATATTTTTTCAAGATGCAAATAATGAAACTGTACACTTGAATATTTACTTTAATTTATTTTTTTCAATGAAATTGCAGAGGTTTATTTTTCATTTTTTATCAAGTGTACAGTCACCTTGCATCTTGAAAAAAATATTTATGTGTTCTGTATCCCTGAATTCTGTGTTGTGTTTGTTTAACTTTTCTTTTTGGGAGATAAATGAGCTTTTAAATCTCCTTTGTAAATGCTTTATAATGTATAAATAGTCCTCACTTTAGATGAGCTCACACAAATAGATGGCTGGCAACTACTAAATGTTTTATAACTACCTGACTTAATCATGAATTAAAGCAGGAATATGTGTTAATAAAGCATTTATTAACACATTGAGCAATTATTATGATGTGTCTAAATAATAAGATTTATAAATGTACATTTAAATAGTTTATTAATCATTTACTTACACTTTCTAAATGATCTTATGAACCACTGACAATAATATATACATACTGATGTTAATTAATATAGTTAATGTTAAAAACTGAAACCTTATTGTAAAGTGTTACTAAAGTTTTATATATTGTTCTGTCAGTGGCGGCTCCAGGATTTTTTTGTTGGGGGTGCTACGGGGGGGCTTAACAGTTCAGAGGGGGTGATAAAAACTAATTAAATTGAGAGAAAATAATGAACGCCTAACTTTAGCTATCGTATTTTTTTATATACAGCAGCTTCGAAAAAGGCATATTTAACTTTTTTTCCTGTGGTATTAAACTTCACATATGCCACTGTTATTAGTAATATAACTTCTAATGCCAACTGCCAAATATGACACTTACAAAGTAATATAATTTATGAATATAGAAAAGAAAGAAATTTGGGATTTTTTCTTTTTTCATTGTTTTCTTTTATTTATTTATTTAAGTTATCTTTTATTTATTTATTTTTTTCACATATCTAGTCATTTTTTTCTGACCATCAAGTGTCAGTCAATCAATGCCAACTGTTAGAAAAACATGGTAAATTCTAACCATTTATCGGTGCCATAGTGCCGACAATTCATACAACTATTTCCACACGGGCACACATTGCGGGAGATAACCTCCCCGTGCTAATTTGCATTGTATCATGTGTAGATGATAGCCAGAGATAGGCCATTGTAAAAAGCTTCAAAAATTGGCAATATTAAGAGGATTTAGCATTTCCAATTAATGTAGGCCTGTTACATTCTTCTTATTATTAGGCCTATTATTATTATTAGATTACTTTTATTATTAAATTACATGAAATTATTTGCCCCGCAATAATTTCATAGCTCATCACCGCATGATGCGCTGTGAGAATAATAAAATAGGCCAGCTTACTCCTCATTGAAAATGTTTTTAAAAACTTTTTTTAAAACAGGTCTATTAATTTATACAATGAACTATAGGCCTATAATTATAACACTGCACTCATCAACGAAAATTCAGAGCAGCTTTATTTCATGCACCGATTTTCAAAAACAACCTGTTTAACGCAAACTACATTTCTTCTCATGTTTTTACTTACAAGACAAAAAACACGAAAACACCGTTCTGTCGGGAGAGAGAGAAGCCGCTGCGTCTGTTGTGCGCCGCCATCTTGGACAATGCTTTATAAAGGATGAACTAACTATTTACTAATGCTTAACTAATGATTCATAGTGTGCAGTCATTATGAAGTGATACCTCTCTCTCTCTCTCTGTCTCTCTCTAAAGACTCATTTATCTCCCAAACAGAAAAGTTAAACAAACACAACACAGAGGGATACAGAACACAAATATTTTTTCAAGATGCAAAAAATGAAACCGTACAACTGTACACTTGATAAAAAATTAAAAATAAACCTCTGAAATTTCATTGTAAAAAATATAATAAAATAAATAATTCAAGTGTACAGTTTCATTTTTTGTACCTTGAAAAAAATATTTCTGTTTTGTATCCCTCTGTGTTGTTTTTGTTTATTTTTTCTGTTAGGAAGATAACTGAGCCTTTAAATCTCCTTTGTAATAGATATGCCTAATAAGTAAAGAACAAGGCATTTATAGCTGTATTTATAAACTACTTACTAATGACTATTAATGTTGGGACAATGCTTAATAAAGGATGAACTAACTATTTACTAATGCTTACCTAATGATTCATAGTGTGCAGTCATTATGAAGTGTTACCTCTCTCTCTCTCTGTCTGTCTCTCTCTCTCTCTCTCTTTCTCTCTCTCTCTCCCTCACCCACCCCCTCACCCAGCTCCTCACTTCCACACTCAACACACACACACACACACTGAGACACACCCATCCACCCCCACACATAGTGCACGCACATCAGATGTCTGAAAGATGTTTTAATTTTCTGTTATTCATAGACCTTTTGTAAAGTCATGAAACTAACCATACTTCTTCAGAATGACTTGCTCTATGTATGTAAAAAGTTTTGAAGTGTTTGGAAGCTGCACTTTAAAGATATAGGAAAATAACTGCTCTCTTTTTTACTGTAACTTTAATAAATCGCCATTAATAGTTGAAGTTAGTTAATGCATTCCCTAATGCTGATGTTAACAAATCAGACCTTATTATAAAGTGTTACCTAAACGTTTAATGATTCATAAGCATTTTTAAAAGGTTTTATTGATCTATAAGCATTTGTGAAATATTTTGCCTGCATTACAGCTTAGTCTTCATCTGTGAGCTGAACTGTTTTACTGTTACATTCATGAGATGATGTAAATTCAGATGAATATCATGTCAGAGGGTGTCATAGTTCAGTATCAAATTAGTGTCAAATTATTATTTGCAGCACAAAAATTTATAAGACCACGTGTATGTATCTTTAGATTTTTTTAATGTTGTAATTAACATAATTATTAACCTAATTATATAAAATTATGTTGTCAGTGCCCTACAAATTAACTGGTTCTTGGATTATTATTTTTTTTGTCCCCAAGACTGACAGAAAAAGATAAGGCCTAGGAGATTTCTTAAGCTATAATGCAAAAAATAAAAAAATAAATAAAAAAAATAAATAAATAAAATAAAATAAAACTAATAATTAAATAAATAAATACTGATTGATTTTTTTTTCTAGTGATTAAAGAGATGTTTAAAAGTCTCTTTCTCTCTCTGTGAAACCAAGAACCAAGATGGCGGCGCGCACAACAGACGCAGCGGCTTCTCTCTCTCCCGACAGAACGGTGTTTTCGTGTTTTTTGTCTTGTAAGTCGCAATGTTTTTGTACATATTCGTCTCGTCTACCTGTCTTTAAGCGCGCATACAGTCGTGAGTTTCTGCTCGATGTCGGCAGAACCACATTTTTAGAGTTAAACTCCGCGCACGCCGAAGAGCTGCGGGACCTCGGTTTGCTCCGGAGGCCTACACCATCACCGACCCCCACTACTGCATCTCGCCCACAGCGGAGGCGCTACAAGCGGCGTGAGAGGAAGCAGAAGAGGGGTAAGCGCGGAAGTTTGATAGATAGACACAATAGTTGTCTTGTTGCTGCTGCCAGACTGTCTCTCCACCTGATGACAAAAAACTAAACAAAAACAACAACAACTTAGTTTTACAGCAATTAATAAATGAAAACTAGGTGGTAACAAATGAGCATATTTTCTTGTAAGCAACTCACTGAATCATTGACTCAACTGGTGGCAGTCAGGACCTAAAAAAAGTGAACCATTTGTTTATTAAAGATTTGTTGAAACTAAAGTATCAGATCTATTTGAGAATGAAACTAGCATAAAAAGAATGCATGTGAAAAACACCATTAACGAGCAGACGACACAGTTTACAGGCCTGTCACTTGAGGGGGAAAGGCGGAAATTATTAATCCCACAGACACTGAACATGATTTCAGCAGCCTCGGTCTAATTAAACTCCATACAGCGGTTTATATTCAAGTTTACAATATGGCTAGTAGGGCTGTGCGATATGACAATATATATCGGATGGACGAAATAAAAAGTCTATCGTTTCATATTATGTTCTATCGTTTATTTCGTGGTGTCGCGAAGTACATTGTTTACGGTAATACTTTTTCATCATTTGGATGACTGCGATCTTTACACGCCACCACGGGGCGTGAAGGGGAGACAGAAGCAGGTGGAGAACGACCAGAACTAAACGAGAGACTACATCTGTAGCATGGGCACGCGTTTTTAAGCACTGCAGTTTTAAAACAACCGATTTTAAGCTGTTGAAACGCAAACAACAGCGCTATGTGTGCGCCGTCTCTGTTTCTGTCTGAGAGGACCGCGCTTTTTTTTTGCCGCTTTATTGACTTTGAACGATTACATAAACACAACTATATGCATAAGAATCCCCGTCTTTGCAAGTATCCTCATAAACACAGCAATTTAGGTCTTAAGAGAGAAAACATCTGAAATAGAAAAAGCATATGTAACAGTGTATTGGATCCGGACTTCGGTCTTAAAGGGGAAGCTCAATATTCGTTCTGTCATTTATATTAATCATAGCACATTGCTAGAAAATCTCTCACTGCTCTTGACTAAATCACTTTTGTAACTTTAATAAGAAGAAATAAAAAATAAAATAAAAAATATATTTATATATATGTATAGAATCTATACATAATACACGTGTTAATTATATCTATCATAGATAGATAGATATAATTAACACAGTGAAGACTAATTAATTTACACAATGTATGTAGCTTTTCTTATTTATTGTAGTTTTTGTCCTATTGCTTGCAATTAGTTTCTTATTCTTATTTCATCACTGACTTTATTTATCTTCAGTGAGCTTGAGTTTTTTTTTGTTTGTCTCTTTTTAGGCTTGTATTAGTTTGATATTGACATTGGTGACAAGGATTATGACAATTCTATAGTATCAAAGATTTTAATATCATAAAAACCTTTTTAAAAGAAAAAAAATACTATATCAGGATATATATCGTTATCGTGATATAAAATTAGTCATATCGTGATATAAGATTTTGGTCATATCGCCCACCCCTAATGGCTAGCATGAGCATCATCGACTAGCGCGAACAGCAGGCAGTCAAACAAACTAATTAACTTTACTACGGTTAAAGTTTAAAGAATTTGACAGTGAATACTGTATAGTTTATCGTGTTAAATGTCAAATAACTAAAAGAAAGGTATAACATTTTATCTCAAGGTTTTAACAGTTAACGGTAACTCAGACTGCCTCATGAGACTTGCTCTTGAGCTAATTAACCGAACAGGGCATTTATTTATTAAATTAAATTAGAAAACCTACAAAAAGCATCTTCTTAGTGAACCGGTCGAACCAGTTCACCAAATCGAACTGAATCGTTGGAAACGGTTCACGTCTCCAGTAAGCACTAATCCACAAATTACTTAAATTATTCACTTTTTTTAACGTGCCTGACACTACCTCTGTCTCGAAATAAACCAATATCCCGGAGTTATTAATTTACTCAAACTGTACACTGAGTGAACTGCTGTGAAGAGAGAACTGATGATGAACAGGAGCAGACCAGCATGTGTGCACTGCAGCCGGGTAACGAACGAACACGACCACTGATTGAGCGGTTCTCGTTCTCGAGTCAAGAACCGGTTGCTGCGGTTTTCGGATCACCAGTACACTGAACCGAGAACCGTTTCTTTCGGACACGTCCGATTTGAGAACCGAAGAGCTGATGACACTGCGTATGCGTGTAATTTTTCAAGCGGACGAAAAGCATGTTATCCAAGTATTTTGTAAAACTTCAGAAAGTGTGATAATATAAAACATTTTATTTTATTTTTTGAAAAAAGATGAATGTATCTAATCTGTGTACTTTGTTCAGTTGAAGATTCTGTTAAGTTATAGGCCAAAGGGGTTTGTCAGGGATGTTGGACCATAATTAAGACCATGTTTAGTAGGAATGTGCTGTAATTATAGTTAATGATGACACATTCACAAATTGAGTTTGTATGAAATAGAACTGATGATGAACACGAGCAGCTGATACACTGAACGCACATGCAGTCAGTGTGCCGGTTAGAGTGGTTCTCGTTCTCGAGTCAAGAATCGGTTGCAGCGGTTTTCGGATCACCAGTACACTGAACCGAGAACGTCTCCGGTTACTATCGTAACCTCGGTTCCCTGAGAGCGGGAACGAGACATAACGGAGAATTCTCCGTTATGGGAACTCCTTCCTTCCAACCTTTCCTGAAGTCCTATTGGCTCATGCCAGTCAAATGACTGGCCAATTGTCACGAAGTATGCACATTGCATGCAAATACTGACAAGCTGAGAGGCAGTATAAAATGCGGTGCACGCGACAATTACGTCAGAATCAGATACTGAACGCTGCTTAGCTGACCTCCGTGATGTCTCGTTCCCGCTCTCAGGGAACTGAGGTTACGATAGTAACCGGAGACGTTCCCTCTCGAGCTTTCACGAGACATCACGGAGAATTCTCCATTATGGGAACGATAATCAATCCCGCCATGAGAGAGGCTACGAACAGCCTGTACAAGTTACACTCTAGCGAAGATAGAACACACACACAATTCCCACCAATAGCAATGCTTGAAGGTGGGCTTGCAGCTTATAGGTGGAGATAAGCCAATGAGCGTCTAAAGCCCAGGTATACGAAATTTGCATATTTGGTCAGTAATAACGTATGCTGCGCTGAGAAACAGTGCAGAAGCAAAAAGAACAGCATTGTGAGAGGCTGCACAGAGATAATTGTGTTAAACAGCAGTCATCACAAAACATGATGGTACACCAATAGAATATACATTGTATAACTGGAGCTGCACTGAGTACAGGGCAGACAACAATAGCATAAAGGGCTGCACAGAGTAATTACTGTGTGAGGCAGCAAACACACATGAATAGAGGTAGCATAAACGTGAATCAGTCACTCACTGACAGCACTTAGGAGGCCAAGGACTGACCGTCCAGCTTGTAAAACCTGGCAAGGTATTCGAGAAGACCAGCCGGCTGCAAAGCATATTTCCTGAATAGACATACCTCTCAACCACGCGCAGAAGGCGATAACCCTTGTTGAGTAGACCCTAATATGAAAGGGGCATTCCAAACCTTGGCTCGTATAAGCAGCCGTGATAGCGTCCACAATCCAGTGGGAAGCCTCTGTTTTGATACCTTCGCACAACCACCGTAAATTCGCTTTGAGCAAAGATAATTCCTATGTAAAGATTATGTTTGAATTCTTTCTATAACCTTTACAAAAGCGTGGAACATCATAGTTATCAAAATATTGTTTACATTACATCTAACAAATATGACAGAAGTGGAAAAACAAAGATGTTTACCACATGCAGCCATTGTAGATGTTTACATCCACCAGAGATGTCGCTTTATTTGAGTCACAGAAGCTGGCGATAGTGACTGATAACATTCTTTAATGGCGTTGTGTTGAAAAAGATTCTGTGGACAAACGCCTCGAGGGAAGTAATTTGAATTGGAGGTTTGTCAAAATAATAAAAAGTTCAGTCAAATGTTCAATGATTTTCTTAAATGATTAAGTATGTACTCGTCATGCACGCTTTCCCCGTGCAAAGTTTAGCATGAACTTGTGGAGTCTTAAAACAAATACAGACAAAGAAACGAAATGTGAATTGTGTCGTCTGCTATCTGAGCAAGATGACTAAATCCAGTGGATTAAAAAATATCATTTACAAATCCGCGTTTAATAAACTTTCACAATTGTTTAGGAATCAGATTTCCTGAATTCTATCTGCATTATAAACATTTTCTTGTCTTGCTATACTCTCTTTCTTAGTGATTTTGTCTCTTGAATGATTATGGATGAAATGTATCAATACTCTTTACAAGAGCATGGAAATTTAACATGCTCAAACTTAAATGAATGTACAGCTTTCAGTGCAATAGTTTAATTTAGTTTCAGTTGTAATAGTTTTAAGGGTAAGACAACAAGACTTAATTTTCGTGTTGATGCTTCATGTGTGGACAGACACAATGTTGCACTAAAATAAATATCTCAAAGACAAAAGGCTGTTACTTAATTTCTTGATTTTCATTTATTCCTATTATGATGACATCTCACAAAGAGTTGTCTTCACCTAAAAACATACACAGTCCAACAAACAATTGTGAACGGCCATCTGAAATCTTGATAATATGACTAAAACTACCGGTGTAAGAAAAAATATATAATTTACAAAAGATTATTATTCTTAGATGCGTCACATCCCTAACAAAATCTGTTGGCATTCAAAAATAATCATAAATGTTGTAGCACAACTATTTACGCACATAGTATGAGAACTGTACATTGTAAAACCTGCCATAGAAAATTAATTGCCAGTTTGTTAGGGTCAAAAAGAAACGACGATAATAGTTGAAACATCCTTGCACAACTCTTTCATGTTGAAAACACAGATGCTGATGCTTTAATCTTTTAGTAAACCATTTCAAATCACATGCTACCTACAAAAGAGTCAAATAGTCAAAATGTACAAGTTTTGTGTTCTAGGTGAGAAATTTACACCGATAAAGGTTTCATGAACATTAGAAAACAACATGTATTCCCTCTGGGTGTTAAACACCGCGGGTAAATAATTTGAAACGTTGGTCTGTCAAATGAGAAAAGTTCAGTCATACATTTGAAAAACTTTTCTGAAGTAAAAAATGATTGTTTGTCACAAACACATCCGAAGAATTATCTACTCATGTGAGAAAAGCACTTGGGTGCATTATCATCAGGCTATTTTAAAGAAATTAAAGAATAAAACTAAAGTTTAATTTAAAGACAATAGACGTCATGACTTGCTTTAGCGACACACAATGTGTTTAAAACTTTTTAAACATGTTTAAAACTGTAGGTGTAATTATTTTACTGAGAAGTTTTAAGTGAAAATGTATATTTGTTCTTTTACAGTACAGATATACTAACTACAGGCTAGATTAAAATGAAAACATTTCTTAACAACAAAAAGTAAAAACAACATATACGATTTTACACATATTTAAAATTTATCATAATCAGATTTGTGTGTGTGTGTGTGTTTTTGTTTTATTATACTATTTTTAACAGTAATATTGAACTTTACACATGTTTCACACATACTTAACATCTTAATGCGTCTGTATCAGTAAGATATTTGTCACAAACCGTCAGACACATCAAACAGGGATTGATAAATTGGACTTATCGATTATTTGAACTATTTCCTCTGTCAATTAACATCTTAGTAAAATAACCCTATATAGACCAGTTGTTTTTATTTTAATAAAATAAAACATTATAGTGTAAAAAATAAACATGCTGCATTTAAACACACGGTTAATAATACCATTTTTAAAGTGAGAGAGAAAGTCTAAACTGCTGTAAAGATTCTGTGAGACATTTGAAGGAATTAGTTTTGTTGCAAACAACCTTATGACGACTAACTTGTAGTCTAATTTAACTCTAATTCATAAAGAAAGACTCTGTAACCATCTTGCGTTCATCAAAGGATCATTTGACTGCTTGTAATCCTTGGTTTGTTTAGAGCATCATGGTTTTAGGTTTGAAAGATCTAAAAATGTATTTGTTAAAACAAAAGTCATATCGTTGTTTAATCATGCTGTTTTTTTTTATTTTCATTTTTTTACAAACAACACAACATAATATCCAAAATAAAACAAAACAAAACAGCAGACACATACTCAACATCTAAAAGTTCAATCAAAAGGGAGGGAGAGAGGGAAGGACAACAAGAACACAAAAGTCACTCCTTTAAATAATCACGTACATCCAGTAAAAAACACTGCCAAGCCTCAATGGTTGAAGGCCTGGCCCCACCGACTCGCGCCGTTGTACACTCACATGAGACAATTTGCAGGAGGCTACGGATCCAATATGCCTCTTTACACATGTGTGGTGTAAACCAGTTCTGAATTATTGTCTTCTTCACAGCTGTAAAACCAGCAAACAACATTCTCTTTTGCATTGAACTAATACAGAGATCAGAATCATCATTAAGAAGACATAAACTTGGGTTAACAGACCAATCAATTCTCAGTAATGATGACAAAACCAGGTTTACATGTGTCCATAGACTGATGACGACAGGACATTCCCAAAACATATGCAGAAAAGTGCCTGATGATGTAGTGTTACATATATGGCAGTTCAAATTTGACTGCAGTTTCATTTTAAATCTTTTGTAAGGATTTATGTATGCTCTTTGAATGACTTTGAAGTGAATAAGACGATGAGCCAGATTTTTAGATGTTAAGCTGAGATGAGACCACACTCTCTCCCAGTCGACAGATAAATTAAGACCAGATAATTCCCTATTCCAAATAGTTTTAATAGAAAGAGGTTTTGTAATACAATCAATAATTTTATTATATATTAAGGAAACAGATGGCCGACCAGCAGATGGTGCAATCCAGTCCCGCATAGGATGAGAGGAAATGGAAGAAGACCAAGGAACGCCATACGCTTTGAGAGCAGAACGTAATTGAAGAAAAACAAAATATGCAGATGCTGGTAGACAAAATTTGGCTCTCAATGCCTGAAATGAACAGAGGCCCTGGTTATCATACATATCACCGCACGTGTTCACACCTAAAGAGGACCAAGAGGGTTGGACAAATGGACGATTTCCACATACAAAGTTCAAATTGTGCCATAAAGGTGTACTGTTACAGAATTTGAAGGGTCCACCTATCCGACGTTCAACCGTTTTCCAGATTTTAATAGAGTTAGCCACAACCGGACCAAATTTATAATTATCCCCTTTTTTTCCTGTGCCAGTAAATAAAATATCTTGAAGTCTATTTGGTTTAACCTTGTCAGCTTCAATCACCCTCCATGAAACTGTAGATTGAGGATCAACCCAATTATGAAGGGCCTTAAGCTGGAACGACCAATAATATAATTCAAAATTTGGTACAGCCAGTCCTCCTGCGCTATTAGGATGTTGTAATGTGGTAAGTTTTATCTGGAATTTATCATTCCAGATAAACTTAGAAATTATGGAGTTGATCTCCTTAAAGTAACCTGGAGGGGGAGAAAGTGGTAGCATAGAGAAAAAAAAAATTAAATCGAGGTAACAAATTAATCTTAACAGTGGAGATTCTTCCTTGGAGAGAGACTTTAAGATTCTTCCATCTTTGAATGTCATTTTTGACCTTAACGAAAATGTTATTAAAATTGTCTCTGGCAATCTTATGAATGTTTTTATATATGGTAATGCCCAAATGGATGAAAGATTCCTTAATAGGGATAAATGAGGGAATAGAAAAATTAACCTTAACATTGTTAATTGGCATTAAAGCAGATTTGCTCCAATTTATTTTATATCCTGATAGGCTACTAAAATTATAAAATTCCTTAATTACACTAGAGACTGAAACATCAAAGTGGTCTAAATATAGAATAATATCATCAGCGTATAATGAAATACAATGATTATGGTCATGAATCTTAATCGATACTTCAGATTTCCTGATGGCTTGTGCTAAGGGTTCGAGAGATAGACAAAACAATAACGGGGAAATTGGACACCCCTGTCTCGTTCCCCGCTGTAAAGGGAATGAGGGGGAAATAATATTACCAGTTTTGACTGATGCTGCAGGTGAGTGGTATAATGTCTTAATCATAGAAACGAAGTGTTCACCGAAGCCGAAACATTGCAGAACTGCCCACATATAATTCCACTCTAGCCTGTCAAAGGCTTTTTCTGCATCAAGTGAAAAGACCGCACAAGGTGTTGGGTGGGAGTCCGCAAAGTCAAGAATATGAAGGAGTCGACGCATATTGTCAGATGCATTGCGCCCCTTGATGAAACCAGTTTGGTCCTCCTTGATCAGACTGTGAATTACCTTCTCCAAACGAGAAGCAAAAACTTTAGCATAGATTTTTAGATCACATGGGATAAGTGAAATCGGTCTGTAGCTGGAACAATCTAATGGATCTTTCCCTTTTTTAAGAAGTAATGAAATCAGTGATGTTTTTTGATCTCTATGAAATGCCCCATGTTCAATTGCAAAATTAAATGAGTTAAGCATAAGTATCCCTACCAAATCCCAAATTTCTAAATATAATTCAGGGGGGAGACCATCTAGACCCGGCGATTTGCCCTTTTGAAGGCTTTTTAGAGAGACGTGAAGTTCCTCCAAACTTAATGGGGCCTCCAAAGATTCTTTATCCATCTGTGAGATCCGAGGCAGTTCCAATTTATCTAAATACTGCTTACAAATTGGTTCATCAAAATCTGTTTCGGCTTTATACAGATTTGTGTAAAAACCTTTAAACATGTCATTAATTGCCACAGGGTTCGTGGTGACCTGATCATCCGATGATTTTATTGCGCTAATATATGCCTTAGACTCGCATTCTTTCAACCTAAGGGCCAATAAATGACTAGGTCTCTCTGATTCAAAATAATATTTTTGTCTAATCCTATGTAAAATAAATTCTGCCTTTGAGTGTGAAAGTAAATCATATTCTTCTTTTAAAGAGGACAGCTGTGTAGCCTGTTGCTCAGTAAAATGTTGTTTTTGTAGGTTTTGTAATGAATGATTGGATTTTATTTTCTAATTGTGTAAACTGGTGAGTTCTCGCTTTGGCAAGAGTAGAAGAGAAAGATATACAGAAACCTCGTATAGCACACTTAGTCGTTTCCCACAGTATTTGAGGATCCACATCAGAGGGCATATTCATTTCAAGAAAGTCCTTAATATATTCTTTTAGAGAGGTAATAAAAGTCTGATTACTTAATAATGATATGTTAAAGCGCCATCTAGGGGACTTGGCTTTGACATCGGAAAGAGGAACACTGCACAACATAGCAGAATGATCAGATAATAAAATTGGTAATATAGATATAGAGGAATTAGATGAAATTAAAGATGGGCTGAGAAATATGTAGTCTATCCTAGAGAAAGTCTTGTGTCTATTAGAAAAAAAAGTGAAGTCCTTAGCTTTAGTGTTCTGAATTCTCCATAAATCGATCAAGTTGAGCTCAGTGATAAATTTATTCAATAATTTAGAGGATGGATTGGCTGTTGTATCAGATTGAGACTTATCTAAAGCAGGATTTATGACAGCATTAAAATCACCACCCACCACTAGAGGGCAATCAATCTCCTCAAGTAAAGTTTTGGAAATCTGTGTAAGGAATGCACTGTCTGTCTCCTTCAGACCATAAATAGAGACCAATGCTAACCTATTATTATATATTTTGCATCGGATAAAAACAAATCTACCCTTCTCATCACTACCAAGGTGTTCATTTGTTAAATTTAACTTCCTGTTAACAAGGATAAGCACCCCCTTAGTTTTATTTTGAGCGCAGGAAAAAGCTATTAATTTGTAATACTTATTCTGGAAACGTGCCACGTCAGATTGTTTTAAATGTGTCTCTTGTATTAAGGCACAGGAGATAGATTTACGGTGTAAATATTCTAATACACGGGTTCTTTTAACAGCAGAATTTAAACCATTCACATTCAGTGATAAAATATTTAAAGTATGCATTGAATATTCATAATCCCAAGATTGTACACAATAAATGCAAAAAACTAAAAAAACAAAAAACAGAAGCACTTCCATTCCGTAAATAACCCGTAAACACTGATGTGCATTTTAGATACCAAACCTCCTATATGAAAAATCCCTTTAGAAATAATGTAAAATAGATAAAAGTATAAATGACTGCTGTAAAAAACAAAAACAACATAAAAATGTGAACAACCGACAACCATAAACAAAGAACAACTCAGACCGCACATTACCGAGAACATAGGTCTGACTGAGCAACAAAAAACAGTGATAGGTTGTGACCGATCCACCCTAACGCAAGACATGTCTCCCGAAAGGCTCACACAGCCAAAAAAAAAAAAAATTTTTAGTAATTAAACCTACTCTCCATTAGTCCCCTCCAAAACAGAAAAATGGAGTGTCAGTCTTACCAGCAAAGAGATCGTTGTACCGGATAAATAAGGACAATATCCCAGTATAAGAGAAGAAAACGCAAACAATAGGTTTAGCAAGCATCCATGGCCATCCTGCTATCATCCCCTTCTGGGCAGCTAGGGCCAAGTCCATCCCGGCCGACACGCCCCTCCCGTGGAAATGGAGAAACTGCTCCCCCGTCGTCCCCCCGAAGAGCGGCGGCATAGGACTTCTGCTGAGACATGGAACTGATAAAATCCTCCGCTTTCTGAGGGGAATCGAAGCTTCTCTGTTCTCCTTTGTGCCGTAGCTTAATCACCGCTGGATAGATGAGGAAGGGCTGGAGACCAAGTGCAGTCATCTTCTTCAAAACCGGACCAAATGCCTTTCTCCTGATCGCTGTAGCCGGACTAAAGTCAGGAAAAAACAGCAGTGTGACATTGTTCTGTGCGCACTTCACCGGATACGCCTGCCGAGCACCTTTCAGGATATCAGATCTGTCATGCCATCTCAGTACACGGAAGATGAGAGTGCGCGGCCGATCGGAGCCCCTCCCTCCGTCATACACGCGATGCGCCCGATCAATCTCAATGTCACGGCCCCTCAAGGAAGGAATCCACTTTGAAAGATTAGCTCGGAGGAAACTAGCTGCATCTGGACCTTCCATCCCTTCTGGGAGTCCCACCAGTCTAACATTGTTCCGCCTGCACCTGTCCTCCATATCTGTCATCTTCTCGGTGAGTCGCTCCCGCTGATCCTTTAAGTCCGTGACTGTTCTCTTATCTTCCCGCGCCACTGCCCGAACAGAATCAACGCGGTCACGTGTCTGCTTCGTCTTGGTAACTATGGCCTCAAACTCCTCTCTTAGCTCTTTAACAGACTTATTGGTCGCTAGTAGTCCTCACGCAGTTCGCGCAATGCTGGAATCAGCACAGAGTCCATCGCATCTCTTACTGCCGAGTTCACAACCGAATTCAAAGTGATTTGGTGTTCTTTAAATGCTAGTTCAATGCGGCTAGCAATAGCACTGTCCAGCTCTTCACTGGAGATGGCTGAATCTCTGAATTTTTTCTTCATTGGCGATTGAAGAGACCCTTTTCCGATCTCCTTTGTCTGCCTTAGCACTCATGATGGGTCTAATGCAGAGTGGTTCAAATTTCACTGACAGGATCGTGAAATATTTGGCAAAGTGAGCGGAGCGAAAAACTAAGCCTGCATCACCGTCGAGGGGTCACGTGATCCTCTAATCATGCTGTTTTTCATCATCTTGTAGAGATACCCGGTGTGCTTCTAAAAGTTTTCATTTGTAAAAGTCTAAATGTTTAAATGTAGGAGTTGTTTTAGTGTGTGTGTGTGTGTGTGTGTGTGTGTGTGTGTGTGTGTTGACCATCCAGTGAACCATTCCAACGAACTTTTGACAATGTTCACACACGCAGTTGTATGTCATAAAATAGATGCGATGGATGCCCTTTGATCACTGAACTTTAGGCCAAAGTTGGCAGCCCCCGAAGACCCTGCGCACTCGCAGGTGCATGTTGTAAAATTTTAGACGTCTAATTACGCGCGTCTGTTTCAATTGATAGATAACACACCACAAACCTTACGGGTGGAAAATCAAAGAGAAATCCTGTGTTGATTTTATTACGCGGTATGAAACAAAAACATTTGGTTTCGTTCCTGTTAGATATTTGTACGTGCATACGTGCGTTTTAACTGTTATACCACATTGGAAGTTAAGATTGACAAATTCAAAGAGTAAAATAAAGGTATTAAGTGTAAATAACTAAATAAATAAAAAACCGTGGCTTAGAGGTGTATGTTTAGGAATAAACTTGTGTAGGTCTAATCTATTTTTTTATGCTGACATCACAGCGAGATGACTTAAGTTTGACAAAAATCAAAGAGTAAATAATAGGCATGACTAAATTAAGTGTGAATAATTAAATAAAATAAAGGCCTGTGGATTAGTGATTTTTGTTTAAAAGGATACTTGTATAATCTAACTTTTAAACGTCTGGGTTATATAACAAGTCAGAAGTCTTAAACTTGACAAAAACAAAAAGTAAATAAAGGATCCACTAAATGAATTGTGAATAACTAAATAAAATAAAAGCCTGTGGTTTAGAGATGTATGTTTAAAAGGAATCTTGTATAGGCTATCCTAATTTTAAAGTGAAAAGGTTTAGGGCGAATGCTGTATGGTTTCATTAATTAAGAACTGCTAAAGATTTATTAAAATAACGTTCGTTCTAATGTTAAAGCATTACTTTAATTATTTTAAATCTTTGGTTCAGTCTCTGCGCCCGTGTTAGGGGTTGGTCGTAGGCGTGGTTTGGCCGCTACACTCCCGGACTCATTCTGAGTTTGACAGGGCCAAAGTGAGGACGAACTGCCTTATCAGGACGAGACGCTCGGGGCTTTTTCTTTTGTTTTAACTTTTCTGTTGTTACAAACGTTAGCTAACTTACCTAAATTGTAACGATAGACTACCACAGAGATTTTGACTACTGCTGGATACTGTTGTTTTAACGAACAAAGTTCGTTTATTTTTAAATGACGGCTCTTTTTTACTTTTAAACTGTATTGCCACAAGATTTTGACGTGTATGATCTTACTTAACGGTCTGATATTTTTTATTTCACAACACGGTAAGATAAGACAGCCTTTTCTAATGTTAACGAACGTGTTTGGTGCTTTTTTGTTAGATGAACAAACACTCTCAACTCTTCTTTTTATTTAACTTTGTCAAACTATCTATAATTGTAATGATAGAAAAACTAGCGTATCTAATGCTTTATTTTCTAACTTTGCCTAAAATTGTTTTAATTACACCAACACGTCTTGACTTGTAGGGAAAACAATCATTGCACATTTTACACGTATATTTGATGTGAAAACACTTTAATAAAAACATCCCTTTAACACGATTTCACCATTTAAAGTTTAAAATCACATAACAACGGCCCCACACACAAAAACAGTCATAAATTCCTTAAACACACTGGAGTGGATAACCAGATTGCCATTTAGATGGGTGGGGGGTGTACAACAGGTGTCCAAAAAGATGTCCAGTTATGGCGGGAGGGAGGGAGGGAGGGATTGGGGGCTTGGTGGGTGGTATTTTTATGAGGGGCAATAAATCAAATTTTTTGAGACATATTGCCCTACGTTCTCTCTAGAGCTACAGACATTTTTATTTGGCTATGTCGTTTTTCACAAAATGCTCAAAAATAGGGGCGCAGGTTAAGAGCTTGAAGAATCCTCTGCCGGCTGGTCGCTCCTGCTTCATGGCGAGCAGGACTCGCAATTCCCTTCTCCATCCACGTTTTGATTTCAGCAAGTCAGTTTTGGTGAATGCAAACAACCGTGATTACTGATCATGAGCCCAACATCCAGCAAGCCAAGAAAAACATGCAATCTACCTGAGGGAAGACGTCTTTCACTTCTAGTGAATTCTTAAACCTGGATTTCATTATTGAAGCACAATTCCAGGCACCAAAAGCAGCCCACACCAAGTTCTCTTTAATTAAAAATATGCATTTTCATTTATTCATAGGCTACATGGCTGCAATAACATTTCAGTTCTAAATTTTGCCATTGTTAAAAAATGCTTTACTGACTGACGATTCAGACTTTCAGTTGTTATGCTCTCAAAATGTATTCCATATGTAGGTAGGCTATGTCTTAAATTATTACAAGCTGGACGGTTCTCGGTTCAGTGTACTGGTGATCCGAAAACCGCATTATTACAAGTTGTGGTTCATTATTAGCCTCTTAATTAAAACACATCAGCCATAAAATAGTAGCCTACAATGGCAAATTCGCATAGGCCTATATTAAACTTTAACTTTTATTAATCTGACTTTTATTAACAAAAATAATAAGACAGATATAGCCTACTTGCGTTGTAACCCAAATAAATATATTTATATATAATTACATATATATATTATGAATATATTCACTGAGAATAAAAAATAAAAAAAATCATTCAATGGATGCAGAGACATACCGTGGGAATCCCCCCCCCCCCATCTCTCCACCCTCTGAATATTAGGCATCATAACTTAAGTTATGAATTAGGTTTTTACTTGGGAAGGCAGCTGTATGTTTTTTCTAGCATTCGAATAACTATGGATAAACCTGAAATGATAGAAGAAGGATTGGAGATGAATTTAATTTACAGGTAGGAAATGTGCATACTTTTAAATCGACAGCTGCCACTGTTTCGCTCTTTGTGTGTCCTAAAAGTTTTTACAAGTCTATAATAACTAGCAAGTTATTATACAATAACTTTGTACAAGTCAAAATCGCAGAATATATATCTGTAATTTTGCTTTTACTTACGTAATGTAAGTAAAAGCAAAATTACAGATATATATTCTGCGATTTTGACCTGTCATAATGAGCACTAAATCAACAGTTGTAAGAGTCATAATTTAAGAGTCATTCATCATTGAGTAATTGTAAGAGTCTAGTAGAGCCAGGTGTATTAAATGCTAAAACGGCTTGCCATACATTTTGTCAAGCGAAGTGAACTTTAACAGATAACCCGTGCAGAGCGAGTAGGGGAGCAGCAAACACTGCGTACGTGCACTGTCAATCGGAATTAATACAACTAGTAAATATAATAAGAGTAGAAAGTAAAAAGTTTGAATCCGCGGCGGTTTCCAGCAACTCCTCTGATTACGGGCCTTTGAAGCTGGCATGATTATCAAATATGGACTGGTGAGTCACATGCGCTGCATTCTCATGAAACTTTGATATGAGGACCTACAATAACGTAATACTTTGCAGTGCAGTATACCAATAACCACTCATACAAAAGGGTAGTCAAGACGAAGACTAATCCAAGACAACGCTTGTATAATCGCATAAACAAGCTCATGAAACGTAATTTGGAAGATCCAAACATGTTGGAACAGACTTATGGGACCTTGAAAAGCTAAATAAATAAATAAATACAATCAACAATTTTAATGAGTAGGCTATGCCATTATTGGAATTTTAATATAGAAATTTAAACAATAAAGAAATACAAATACATGTTTAAAAAATACAGTAAAATACAGAAAATTATTTATAAAAAAATATAAATAAACTGAATTAACAAAATAGAAAAAAAAGTTCACAATTAATGTAAGTAAAAATGTTCACAATTAATGTAAGTAAAAGCAAAATTACAGATATATATTCTGCGATTTTGACCTGTCATAATGAGCACTGAATCAACAGTTGTAAGAGTCATTATTTAAGAGTCATTCATCATTGAGTAATTGTATGAGTCTAGTAGAGCCAGGTGTATTAAATGCTAAATCGGCTTGCCATACATTTTGTCAAGGAAGGGAACTTTAACAGATAACCCGTGCTGAGCGAGTAGGGGAGCAGCAAACACCGCGTACGTGCCCTGTCAATCGGAATTAATACAACTAGTAAATATAATAAGAGTAGAAAGCAAAAAGTTTGAATCCGCGGCGTTTTCCAGCAACTCCTCTGATTACGGGCCATTGAAGCTGGCGTGATTGTCAAATATGGACTGGTGAGTCACATGCGCTGCATTCTCATGAAATTTTGATATGAGGACCTACAATAACGTATACTTTGCAGTGCAGTAGACCAATAACCACTCGTAAAAAAGGGTAGTCAAGACGAAGACTAATCCAAGACGACGCTTGTATAATCGCATAAACAGGCTCATGAAACGTCATTTGGAAGATCTAAACATGTTGGAACAGACTTCCCTTACAAAAATGTCCTGTGGTAATCCTGTGGTACTGCAGCAGTACTACATAAATGTACCACACAACAAATGAGCAGAGCTAAATATGACAGGATTACCACAGCACTTTCTGTTGTACAGTATCACAAGAATTTACCATTAGATGCCGTATGTGGTTTTTCTGTTGTTTTTGTGTTGTAATTCCAACACAGCTAAATATGACAGGATTACCATAGCACTTTCTGCTGTACAGTAGAATCAGAATCAGAATCAGAATCAGCTTTATTCGCCAAGTGTGTGCAAACACACAAGGAATTTGTTGTGGTTTTTAAGAAGCTCTTGGTACATACATGCATACATACATATAAACATACATATCTGACATGAGAACAGAACATTTAAATAAGCCTTAACAATAATAATAATAATAATGTGTCTGAATCTGGAACAGAAGATTTATGTACAGATTTGTGCCTTATTTGCTCTATATATACAGCTGTATAGAAAATTATGCATACATATTTACATAGTACTAGAGAGAGTAAATAATTAGAGATGGGGGATGAATTACAGAACACAGGTAATAATTACTGTGTTAGTTGTTTAGGCTGGAGATGGCATAGGGGAAAAAAATTGTTTTTATGCCTAGATGTTCTACTGCACAGAGATCTGTAGCGTCTGCCTGAAGGGAGAAGCACAAACAGGTCGTGTCCAGGGTGAGAGGGGTCAGTGATGATGTTACCTGCCCGTTTCTTCACTCTGGAGTAGTACAAATTCTGAAGGCTGGGCAGGTGCACACCAATGATCCTTTCTGCTGTCCTAACAGTCCGCTGCAGTCTTCTTATATCTGATTTGCTGGCTGACCCAAACCATACAGTTATAGAAGAGCACAGAACCGACTCAATAACAGCAGAGTAAAACTGTGTCATGTGCGCCTGTGGCAGGTTGAACTTTTTCAATTGATGAAGAAAGTACATTCTCTGCTGGGCCTTTTTCACGGTGGAGTCGATGTGAGTGTCCCACTTCAGGTCCTGAGAGATGGTGGTTCTCAGGAACCTGAATGACTCCACTGCATTCACAGAGTTGTTCATGATAGTGAGTGGGGGAGAGCTGGGGGGTTTCTCCTGAAGTCCACTATCACAAGAACTTACCATTAGATGTCGTATGTGGCTTTTCTGTGGTTTTTGTGTTGTAATTCCAACACAGCTAAATATGACAGGATTACCATAGCACTTTCTGTTGTACAGTATCACACGAATTTACCATTAGATGCCATATGTGGTTTTTCTGTGGTTTTTGTGTTGTAATTCCAACACAGCTAAATATGACAGGATTACCATAGCACTTTCTGCTGTACAGTATCACAAGAATTTACCATTAGATGCCCAGTGTTGGGCTAGTTACTCAAATAATGTAATACATTACTCATTACTAGTTACTCCTTTCAAAAGTAATATTGTTACTTTACTTATTACTTTCTGGCAACAGTAATTAATTACACTACTAGTTACATTACTTTTTCTTCACACCCCACAGAAGTTGTAACTGTGTATCTTCCATATATATTTGACCAAAATCCACACTGGATCAGAGTCAGAAGTTATTACAAACACTCAATAGTGACTGATAGTGACATTCAAGTAGAAGTGTTGTATTAATCTCATTAACTGTCATGTGTAGCTTGAAGTAATTTTTCCGTTACCCATATATACGATTATATTTCATTATGTATTTTATCAAATCACATAAGTTTGTAAGAAACTGTTTAATTTTCCAAAAAGATATTTAATTATAGTAATATAATGTAACACATGCTGATCAGAGGGATGTGGGTGGGATGTAACGCCAGAGTAAAGTAAAGCCACAACTTACACAACAGTGTTCAGATCATCTTTTTTTCCTGACAAAATCAATATAATGCAATATTTATATCTACTGAATGTGAGCTTTTCCATATTCCAAGCTTGCCTGCTGCACAGGGGACATCACATGTATGTGCGAGTCGTGAAAATGATGACAATAAATCTAGGAATTATTCGATTGTTAGATTTTAAATCAGCGGGGTTGAGGCATCAAAAGTAACTAAGTAACTAAGCTGTTTTATGGATAGTAACTGTAATATTATTACTGAAATCTTATTAGTAATTAGTTACACTACTAGTTACTGCAAAATGTAATATTATTACAGTAACTAAATTACTAGTAATTAGTTACTGCCCAACACTGTAGATGCCGTATGTGGTTTTTCTGTTGTTTTTCTGTGGCATTACCAAAGTATTTGAACAGAGCTAAATATGACAGGATTACCATAGCACTTTCTATATAGCATGAACTTACTACAGAAAATACAATGTGTTGTATTTGTATGGTTTTTGTATTGTTGTGTGATATTTCCAAAACAATGACATCTAGCTGGCAGAAATATAATGCAGGTGTGCATTATATTTCAAATATGTCAAATACAGTAATGTGATATTTTTAAGGTTACTATCTGAATTATATATGATAAAAATGCCAAGCTGTAATCAACTGCTAATGTATTTTACAATATAAACAATTGTCTGATCTCACTTTATCAATTGAAAATTTTATTAAACTACAAATTCATTCCCTAGCACAGATAGTACATTCTCACAAAAATGTTCGTTTTATGATTTAAATTTAATTTATGACAAATGTGTTATATTGTAACTATAACAGCTATAATGTAATGACAACATCAATATTTCTAAGATATGAAATATAGTCCAGTATGTATTGTGTGTGTGCTATTTATATATATATATATATATATATATATATATATATATATATATATAGTACACAAAATAATCAATTATTATAATTATACACATTAACATAATAACATTAATAATTATATATGCACACAGCAGGCATTTACGCTTGCATTGCTTGCTGCCCGTTTCCATGGCAATGTCGACTCTCAGACTTTGGCGCACTTTTGGATTTTGAACCGTGACGTCAAGCCTTTCTCAACCGCCAACTGCGAACCAGACAGACAGACAAAATGTTGCGTTTCTGATTATTTTATTTTTTTGAAGAAAACACAGTCGAAACAGGTCTATCGAGTTACACTGAAGACACACACATCCACGACGAAACATTAAGAATGGTATTTCTCAGAGGAAGTAATCGTCAGTTGGCCCACTGCGAGAAACCAGTCGTCTCAGTTCATCGCCAGAATCGTGTATTTTGCTGGTGAGTAGATTGTAAAGTGCTTCTGCTGTACTTTTATGTGCATATGTTATGCTAACTGTGTTGTATTTGTCAGTTTAATTTACCACGCAATCACATATCACTCTATTTACAGTTAGATGAGATAGTAACAAGTATCAATATAAGGAAACTTGATTTAGACCGACTGGAAATAACATACAGCTCTTCATTAAAAGAGCGGGTTCATAAGAGTTATTTGTTCATAAATTGGACACTGAAAGTGTCCAAAAAGGCCCAGCTCAATAGTGTCATGTTCGTAAACTGAACTAACGTACATTGGTGGATCAGTAAATAGTATAGCCAGGTTTTCATGATTTAATAGATTAATAAGATTCATACTGAGTTCGGTCATACTGAGTTCTTGAGTTAAACAAGTAAAGAGTGCTGCTGCAGAAATCTACTTTTGTTCCGTGTTTACTGTAACGTTACATGTATTTAGGTAAGAATTGTCATTCATATAGATTGTCTATTCTAGCTTTTAATTGTTATATTGTTTTTACCTTTAAAAGGATATTAATGAGTAAAACAAAAGTCTCAGCTACTAAGTTCAATCAGCTTGTCAGGCTTGCCAGAGTCAGGCCTGGATGAAAACCTGCTTAAAGAGAGAGATAGATTAAATGGGAAGATAAAGCCTGGTGCTGATGTACCCGGTATGCTAAATGAAGAATTGTAAAACCGAAAAAGCTCAGATGATGCTGAAAAGACTGTCAGCTCAGCCTCAATAAGTATGCCCTTTTTGCCAATCTTTTATATATATATAAAAAAAAACAGAAACAAAGACTGGACAGCATTTAATGCAGCAACTAATTAAGCATAAGTTCACAAGAAAACAGGCGAAAATTAGTTGGCTAAATACAACCCCAAATCAGAAAAAGTTGGGGCAGTATGGAAAACGCAAATAAAAAAAGAAAGTAGTGATTTCTAAATTTACTTTGACTTGTATTTCATTGCAGACAATATGAACACAAAATATTTCATGTTTTGTCTGGTCAACTTCATGTCATTTGTAAATATACATCCTTTCCTGTCATTCAGACCTGTAACACATTCCAAAAAAAGTTGGGACAGTAAAGCATTTACCACTTTGTAATGTTGCCATTCCTTTTCACAACACTTAAAAGACGTTTAGGGACTGAAGACACCAAGTGATGAAGTGTTTCAGGTGTAATTTTGTCCCATTCTTCCTGCAAACAAGTCTTAAGGTGGGCAACAGTACGGGGTCTTCGTTGTCGCATTTTGCGCTTCAAAATGCGCCACACATTCTCTATTGGAGACAGGTCGGGACTGCAGGCAGGCCAGTAAAGTACCCGTACCCTCTTCCTCCGCAGCCAGGACTTTGTAATGTGTGCAGAATGTGGTTTTGCATTGTCTTGTTGAAATATGCATGGACGTCCCTGGAAAAGATGTCTTCTTGAAGGTAGCATATTGTGCTCCAAAATCTCTATGTACTTTTCAGCATTAATGGTGCCATCACAGAAGTGCAAGTTACCTTTGCCAAGGGCACTGACACAACCCCATACCATGACAGACCCTGGCTTTTGGACTTGTTGCTGGTAATAGTCTGGATGATCCTTTTCTTCTTTGGTCCGGAGCACACGGCGTCCATTCCTCCCAAAAAATACCTGAAATACTGATTCATCTGACCACAGTACACGTTTCCACTGTGTGATGGTCCATCCCAGATGCCTCCGAGCCCAGAGAAGTCGACGGCGCTTCTGGACACTGTTAACATAGGGCTTCCTTTTGGCACAGTACAGTTTTAACTGGCATGTGTGGATGTAACTACGTATTGTGGTACTTGACAAAGGTTTGCCAAAGTAGTCCTGAGCCCATGTGGTGATATCGCTTATAGATAAATGAGGATTCTTGATGCAGTGCCGCCTGAGGGATCGGAGATCACGGTTGTTCAGCTTAGACTTGCGCCCTTGTCCTTTACGCACTGAAATTCCTCCAGATTCCTTGAATCTTTTAATTATGTTATGCACTGTTGAAGGTGAAATATCCAAATCTCTTCCTATCTTTCTTTGAGGAACATTGTTTTTAAACATTTCAATAATTTTCTCACGTATTTGTTGGCAAACTGGCGATCCTCGGCCCATCTTTGCTCCTAAAGGACTAGACCTTTCTTGGATGCTGCTTTTGTACCAAATCATAATTACAATCACCTGTTGACATCAACTGTTTCAAATCACATCATTATTTAACCAATTTACCTCATTACTAGCCCTAAATTGCTCCTGTCCCAACTTTTTTTGGAATGTGTTGCAGGTCTGAATGACAGGAAAGGATGTATATTTACAAATGACATGAAGTTGACCAGACAAAACATGAAATATTTTTGTGTTCGTATTGTCTGCAATGAAATACAAGTCAAAGTAAATTTAGAAATCACTACTTTCTTTTTTTATTTGCGTTTTCCATACTGTCCCAACTTTTTCTGATTTGGGGTTGTACTATAAAACCATCAATTCCAGTTTTTCAAAACACAATACCACAAAAGACGATGCATGTTTATGCTGCTTATGTATCTTTTCAAAGCCCCTGTAAATGAATCATTTCAAGAAATGCAAAGAAGAATAGAAGGGCTACAAGAAGAAAACTGCAGCTCAGAGAGGAACTTGAAAACTGTAAGGGACAAATTAGTTGACTGAGATCTCGAGTCACGTCTTTCAGGTATTTATATTTATATTTTATCTAAACAAAAGTTTCTCACAAAATGAGGAATATTATAAAGCAGTTACAGTATGCTCCCTAAGAAGTTGATGCAGTTGTCATAGAGCCAATATTTACCAGTTCATTTAGATGTTACCACATAATGTTCTCCAGTGAAGTGCAGACATGATGCAAGTGTTGTAAATGGCAGCTTCATTGATTACACTCTGTATAATTTTAAACATAGTCTAAAGTCTCTAGTATAATATATGTTTTTATAGAACAATTTCAAAGCACCTTTTATATTTCTCTAAGTTGTTTATAAGATAAAATAAATAAATGTTTATATAAAAAAATAATTAGTTAAAATCTTGTTTCAGAGATTCCTGGATTCTCAATGAGCTGAGAAGGCTAAGGACAGAGGCACGACCTCAAACTGAAAGTGAGGTAAATAGAAAATTGTATTTAGAAAAAAAACCCTTAAGTATCAATCCTCAAATTTGATTGACCCGTTGGTGGTCCAAGACATTTCACTGTTTGTATTACTCTGTGTTCACAATATTCCAGATTATGTATGTGGTGCACAGTAGAAGCAGGTTGGGGAATGGATTGATCTGAATTGAGGAGCATAGTTTTTGAAAGCCCTCAATGCTCTTATTTAGTGAGTAGGGAGCAGAAAAGGAAAACCTAGAGTGGAGTATATGTGTTGCTCACATACTAAACACACTCTTTGTCACACACACAGTTTCATAATGAACTGAAAACATTTGTACACTTCTCATGATAACATAAAAGTTCTCTACTATTGTGTTTTGCACAGTTGCTTTGGCAAAACATCTGTCAAACAAACTAAAATCGAAGTGTGTTATTGCTCAGTGCCATTGTCAAATTGCAAAATGAAAGAAGCTGCGTGTAATTAGGGATTTTTTTCTGATGCATGCAAATATACCAGATTTAATTATCTGTGGAACTATTGGTGGAAATTAAGTTATTGGTGCAATAACAATGTTTGAATTTTCCTTCTTATGGTCAATAATATATCATCTGCTGATATGTCATGCATCTCTACTCACTATTAATTACATTTTTAATGTACTGTTGTAAAAGAGCAATATCAAAATTGCAGTCATGTTGTTGTTTTATCATTATTCCTATGGACACTTGATAGCTGTGCTCATATTCAGAACAACACCAAAACAGTACAACATGGTTTTGGCTTTGGTCTAATAATTTATAGACTAACTTTCCTGGAATTTGTTTTTCAGCGCTCCCACAAAGGAATGTAGTCTGTGAGTTGTTGTTTTTTTATAACACTTTATATCAGGGGTATCACACTCGGCTCCTAGAGGGCAACTGTCCTAGCTTTGTTCTAAACCTGTTCCAACACACATATCGGTAGTTTTCAAACAAACCAACCGTTTGTCATTTATTTATTAATGTATATTATTCATGTCCATTTTTTTATTTTGCAGAAAAAGTGAGATGTGCTTTCCCTATTCTCAGCCTCAGATGTCACGCCCACGGACCATTGGCTAAACGTCTGATACATATGGCACACAAAAGTGGAAACACTTCAAGAGTTTCAAAGTCGTCATCGGATTGGTTGAATTATACAGGATTTCCGGGAGACGTGTGTGTCGCGTTCTTTAACGTTCCACCTGGAAACAAAGATGCCGTGATGTCGAACGGACTGAAACGTGACGCTGAATGAAATGAACTGTGATTGGTTGTTTGACATGTCGGTCAAGCGGCCTCATGGGTGGGCGTTTGGCCAATGAAAGCTGCCATAGATTCCAGACCTTAAGCCGTCAGTCTGAAGCTCTGGCTACGCGAGACAATGCTTTCCCGAATGTGGACACAAGATCCCTGAGAGAGGCTGCTCACAACAAATTATCAAATGAGCGAAAGCTTAATTGTGAGATGTTAATGTTTGAATACTGTGAATTTGCATTTTCATGCTTTGTTTAATTGTGCCTTATATTGTTTTATTGTGTCATATACCCTAGTTTGTAGTGTACACAGATGATGTTGTTACACATGGTGAATAAATGTTGAAATGTAATATGGCAGATGTAGTATGGTGTGTCACATTTTTGTATTTGTAACATTTTTAAGATTATGACAAGTATGCTAGTAATACCACAGGTTTATGACAGAAAAACTATGGTTTTCTTGCAGGAATATCATAGCAAATTAAGTGTCACCATAAAAAACCTTGCAAAATGATTACAGGAATACCACAAAAATATAACAAAAGGACCACAGGACTATTACAGGAAAGCCAGGTATTACTACAGAAATATGACAGTAGTACCACAGGAATATCACAGATATATTACATATAGTACAACAAAAATGCTGTGGTAAAGCGTCCCAAAAAACAACACAATACCACATAATTACCACAAAAATATAACAAAAGGACCACAGGGCTATTACAGGAAAGCCAGGTATTACTACAGAAATATGACAGTAGTACCACAGGAATATCACAGATATATTACATACAGTATGCAAAAATGCTGTGGTAAAGCGTCCCAAAAAACAACACAATACCACATAATTACCACACAGTTTTTGTGTAGTACTTTTAATGTTTTACCACATGTAATACCGCAGGTAATTTTTGTAAGGGTTATGGGACCTTGAAAAGCTAAATAAATAAGTAAATACCATCAACAATTTTAATGAGTAGGCTATGCCATTATTGGAATTTAATATAGAAATTTATACAATAAAGAAATACAAATACATGTTTAAAAAATACAGTAAAATACAGAAAATTATTTATTAAAAAAATATAAATAAACTGAATTAACAAAATAGAAAAAAAAATGTTCACAATTAATTGACTACATTTATTTATAGAATTAATAGGCCCCATGAGGCATGAAGATAAACATTTTGAAGACATTTCAGCCATATATCTTGACAAATTTGTATATTTGGCCTATCTTCATTCTATCTTAGTCCAGGATAAGTTAAGGATAGGTGTTGTCCACGTTTAGCTAGGCTGTTTGAAAAGCTGAAAATAAATGGTCTGTAATACAAGATGAAAATCTGTTTTGCCCTATATGATTGGTGACAGCAAAAATGTGTAGCACCGCTGACTGTAAATTATGTTGTTTTATGTCGAGGCCAGCAATAGCTAAAACTGTTGACCCGCCATTTATAAACATTACATGTAAAATTATAATATATTCATCCAATTACTTACCGTTCCACTTAATCCGAACGAATCTGTGACACCCCAGTCAACAATTTGATCTCACAATGATGTCACCATGAGCTCACGTGATTCTCATGATGTGGTCACAATGTGTGGGTCACAGTGAGCTAAAAGTGTAACCACACAGCACACTCAGTGTGCTCATACTATGGTCATAAAATGAGGTCACTGCACACTCACTGTGTGCTCATACTATGGTCAAAATTAATATGAGGTCACTGCACACTCACTGTGCGCTCATACTCTGGTCATTGTGAGGTCACTGCACACTCACTGTGCGCTCATACTTGGTCAGTGTGATGTCACTGCACACTCACTGTGTGCTCATAATGTGAGCTCACCATGTGAGACCACTGTCATATCATTGTGTTAAACTCATTCTGTTAGTTTAGTGTGTTAACTGCAGTGTTGGGTAAGTTACTTTCAAAAAGTAACTATTACTAATTACATCATCAATATTGTATTTAAATTAATTTACTAATTACTTTGTCTGAAAAGTAATTTAGTTACTCAATAAGTAACTTAATTATTCAAATCGCTAATTAGGCTACATCTTAAAATTCCTATAAATCAATAGAAAATAAACTCTTTATTCTTTCAATTTGCGTCAAACATGGAATAGTTTAGCCTTTTAGCTTTAAAACAACTGTAATACTTAAACATTTTTAGAAAAAATTTAACCACCTTTGGTTAGTCGGTGGGCCGTCAGGGGCAGCAGGGCCTTCTCTGCTGGCCCTATAAAAAATTAAATTGTGAAAAATGTTTTTATTGATTATTTAGGTATCATTTTCATTTGTGTAATGTCCACAAAATTGCCTATGATTAGTTTAGTTGAGGTTGAACTGGAATATCCTATATAAAAAAGTCTATGGCCAGCACTACAGATAGTGCTACCCTTTTGTTGAAAGACATCACATCTGATTTGTTACGAGCATTAGTGACAGAATCATCATCCAATCAAATTTTGACGTTCAATGACAGCCCGCCCTCTGGGTCTATCTACGTTAGACAGTGCTAGCAGCGTTAGACCGAACCTTTAGTTGAGTAGCCCCAGAGTGCACCCTGGACGATGGGGCGGGGGCGACACATTAAGGTGGGGCGACACGTGTCGCTCCGTCCACCCCCAATTTCATTGGTTTATAATATAGCAGAGCTTATTGGTGTAGACGGTTGCGCATGAGCATTCTTTTATATATGTTTTTATGAATGATCTACACTGTTTGGATGTACTACAGAAATATTAAGTGCTAACAACAGCGATTTCAGTTACAATCAATTAGCAAATGTTTTTTTTTCATTATTTATTTTTTTATTTATGATGAATTAAGATTAAGTTCCTATCAAACGCTTGGTGACGGCATCTCCGAGTACTTCGGGCAGAACAGAGCTGTGTAAAATGAGCGGCTCACGAATTAAGTCTGGGCCTGGGGAACAAATTCTTAATTCGTGGCCATTATAGTCCTACCTATGCTATAGCACGTTAAATGAAGTCAGATATTATTGCACTTTTCACAGTATACGAAGCAGACATACTTTAACATTGAGCAGTTTTAGCTGGGCGATGTTGATAAAAATGATCCATGAGATTTAGCTGTTTTGTATAATGTATATTTGCCCATATTCATTATTTTAGGATCGGTGGGTAAGCTCAAACTTAGGAAATGATGATAATTCACTGTAGTTCAGTAAGACATAGGATAAACCCGCGAATTGTTTTATTTTCAACAACTGCGGTGACAAATAAGACAATAATACCAAATAGCCCATCAGTGTGAACTGGGATTTTATGTGTGGATAATGGGAATAAAAACCTTAAAAATTAACAAGATGTTTTGCATATAGGCCTATCTTAAATGTTTTTGTTTACTAAAACAGCTGTTATTATATCTGACCAATCAAATCGAATCAAATATTATTATTAATGTGTTTTAGTGCGTATTTAAGCAATACATATTTTCTCTGTAACATTTTTATTTATACTATAGGCTATGCACAAATTAAATTACTGGTTTTGTGGCTCAATCCTTTAAAAAGAACCAGGAATCACTGTACTATATTAGACCTACTGATTTTAGATTTTTAGTAGGCTAGTTATTATAGTCTTTAAAGGGGTGGTTGATTGCGATTTCACTTTTTTAACATTAGTTAGTGTGTAATGTTGCTGTTTGAGCATAAACAATATCTGCAGAGTTGCAGCGCTGAAAGTTCAATGCAAACGGAGATATTGTCTTTTAAAATTCTGGCAGTTTAATGCCTACAAAAACGACAGGTAAGGGACTACAACGAGTTACTTCCCGGGTTTGATACGTCACAGACCCAGATAAACCCTGCCCCCGGGAACACGCAGCAAAGGGGGCGAGGCCATGTGCTGCTTTAGAGAAGAGGAAGAGAAAACTAGGGATGCAGGTAACAATCTATTCATATGAATCGCGATTCTGTCTTCTAACGATTCTAATGGATTCTCAAGTTTCAAAATCATTAAAGCAGCGGTTCTTAATACTGTTACTCTGTCGCCCTGCTCTGCATCTCTCTCTCTCTCTCTCTCTCTCTCTCATTCAGATCGTCAAATAAGCTCCAACAAACTGTTCCAATTATACACTTATTTTCACACAGCAATGAGAAGCATTATAAATGGACACGCGTGCGGTTGCTGTGCTGTATTAAAGCTATAATCAGGATAAAACCGTATATTAAAAGCTAACAGAAGCAGTAGCACTTACAAATAGCAGCGTATTTAAAAGTATGAGACAACAACAACCAAACATACCATTAAGAGCCGTGCTTGCACAGGTTCTGCACGATCATCTTCACTAATATCCTCTGGGTCTCAATCGGGCTCAAATTGATAAGCATTATAGACAACGCCACTGTTTACAATTCAACCGGAGCGCATGGCTGAGGAGAGGGGCGGGACGTTCAGAGTGCAGTAGAGGCGGTTTAGCCAATCACAACACACTGAGCCAGCTAACCAATCTCAGCCCATCGAGGGAGGGGCTTCATAAACCAGGAAATAAATCGAGGCATTTGTCAGAGAAGGGACAGAGAGGTGTGGAATAAAGGTAAATTATGTGAAAAATAATGCGTTTTTAAAAAAAACAAGCATGAACACATGCTAGACTGCACCCCATAAACACAATCAAGCCTAGAAAAAAAACAGTCAACCACCCCTTTAATATAAAAATATTAATCACAGAGAAAGGTCTCTTTTACTCATTAAAAGTGCTCACGAACCTATTGCACATTACAGCTCTGAGTGATTTAATATTCGATAGTTATGCAGGTCTATATGGCTACAATGATCGAGTGTTAATAACTGAATCTAAATTCATCCCATACACAGATTAGAACCCGCACACACAATGAGGGTGTGGATACAGAAATAATTGGATTTTTAATATCTGATGTCACGTGGACACTTATTTACTATAAGATAGGAACCTTTAAAAAATGGTAAGAGAATCTATATAGGCTCAAATATTTTAGTAAGATATAAACAAGGAAACATTGAGCTTGCCATGAAAACATTTTATTAGCACTTTATAACCTACAAGTTTGTGTCGCATTGAGCAACATAGGCTATAACTCATCTCTTTAAACAACAACAAAACAAAACGGTTGTGCTTTAAAATGTAAAATCAGCCGCTCATCAGCTGCATCACTGTCTGGTACGGGAACTGCAGTGCTGCTGACCGCAAGACCCTCCAGCGGACAGTGAACACAGCTGCAAAGATCATCGGTGCCCCTCTCCCCTCCATCCTGGACATTTTCCTTACACGATGCTCCAGCAAAACCAACAGCATCGTGAAGGACCCCACCCATCCCTCCCACAGTCTCTTCCAGTTCCAACCATCAGGAAGACGGAACCGGAGCATCAGAGCCTGCTCCGCCAGACTGCTCAACAGCTTTTTCCCCCAGGCTGTGAGAGCCCTGAACTCAAATCACCTCTGAAACCCCATGCAAACCCCTACCTCCTGAAACATGGACCCCCCCCCCCCCCCCCCCCCACCCCCCAAAAAAAAAACAACCCCCAACCTTACCACACCAAAGGAAAAACTGTATGAAACTTTTTTTGTGCAATTCGAAGTGTGCTAAACACAGGTGAGTGGGCCTGTACAAATCACCTGCAGTAACACACTCTCCTCTATGTGCACTAGACACTTTTCACACACTGCTGTGTGTACACAATCCCACAAAAGACTCAGCAATATATGTATGTTTACATGCTCATGCACTACAAATCATCCTGCACTGTTCCCCAGCCAGCTGCTTGACTCACAATGGTTCTCTTTGCACATGTACAGTATTTATGTGAATCATTCGTATAGTTTGTATTTTTTATCTTTTATTTTTTATTTTTAGTTTGTATAGGGTAAACATTTATATATAGTATACTTATAGTTAAAATCTGTCAGTAGGTTCGTTGTGTATAGGTTTATAGTGTTTTTACTTCATTGTTGTATGTCTGTATTTATGTAGAACCGTGGTCCTGTGAGGCACGACATTTCGTTCCACTGTATGTCCCCACATGTAGCGGAATGACAATAAAGCTCAACTTGAACTTGAACTTATGTTCGTGTTTGTCCATTTCTAAAATACATCTAAATTATTCTAAATTATCGTCATTTGTGTATAAAATCCCAATTTAGTGCTGATCCGCGGCCTGCCAATCCTCAAGGAAATATGAATGAAGCGCTATTCAGCCTGAAGAACCCGGAGGTGCTGTCATCAAGAGTTTATTTGTAAACAATGACTTAATCTGACTAAAAGTACCATGGTTACTAAAAATATAATAATTAAAATAGGCCTATGATACTAGAGTTAGCACATAATATTTCTGTAATATGGCCAAATCAATTACAAAATCGTCCACAAAGACGCATGCTCGGGTCTACACCAATAAGATTTGCCTTGTTATAAACCAATGGAATTGGGGGTGGGCGGAGCGACACGTGTCTCCCCGCCCCAATCGTCCAGATTGCACTCTGGAGTACTTGCTTTAGTCAGGGATTTCCAAGGAACGAAATTGAAATTCAATCAAAAGAAAATGACAGCTGCAGCCATCGGCGCCTACACCAGATCTTGTTGCCGATCAACTAAAAATGCCTTTTTCAAGGCGCTTTGCAGACAAAAGAGAATAACTGAGAAAGGAAGACCTAACATTACACCCAAACCGAATTCGCTATAGGCCAGCAACGTTTTTATGCACCATTTCAAAGATTGCAACTATGAGTGCTATGAGTGGCTAACAGCAGTCGTGGGGGCAGTCGTGGCCTAATGGATAGCGAGTCGGACTTGTAAGCAGAAGGTTGTGGGTTCGAATCTCAGGTCCGGCAGGGATTGTTGGTGGGGGGAGTATGGTTCAATACCACGACTGAGGTGTCCTTGAGCAAGACACCGAACCCCCAACTGCTCCCCGGGCGCTGTAACATGGCTGCCCACTGCTCCGGGTGTGTGTTCACTTAGGATGGGTTAAATGCAGAGAATACATTTCACTACTGTTTATATACTCTCTATGTAATTGCGTATGTGACAAATAAAAATTATCTTATCTTATCTTAAGCTAGCACCGAGCACAAGTTATTTTGTTGACCGTGTTTACTTTTTAATACGAGTAAAGGGACATGGAATGACAGACCCATGGACTTTATTTACAAGTGACAGGTGAGTGCTTATTATTTGATGAGTATTGTATGAAAAAGACTGTATAAATCTTGAACTTGAACTTACCTCGCTTTAGTTTCATACGGATTACATAATCAGATAATATTAATTTTCGATTTGAATTCGTTAATTTAAAAGTAGACACTTCAAGCTTCATATACTGGAAAGACTGTACCTCGCTTTAGTTTCTTTCGGATTGCATAATCAGATAATATTCTTAGATTTGAATTTGTTCATTTAAAAGTAGACACTTCAAGCTTTCAGATAAGGGAAAGACTGTCAGTGAAAATTTAATAGACGTCTAACCATAGCCCAAGAATAGACTAGTCATCAAATAGACAGCTAATGAATGGCTACATATTGTAATGATTTTTAAACAATACCTTGTTTAATTTAGCTCGTTGGTTTAAGCTTTATTTTAGCTTTAGGGAATCTTACGATTTGATATTGATATGATCAATTGATATTAATCAAAACATCCAACTTATACCTTATTTAACAATCGTCCAGCGAGTTGTTAGATTTCAGTATATCTGAGAAATTCTGTTTATTCTCGTGGCCACGATATAATAATACAGAATTATTTAAATAACATTATGACAGTTGTGAGCATAGGTAACGTAATCTGGGCAAAGTTCTGATTTGAATATTTCACAACAGAACACAGAACACTTCTCTATAAATCAAACAAGAGTTTATTTGCTATCTTACTAAAATACATGAACTAAGCTAAATAACACAAAACAAAATACATACACACAGGCAATGAATTGTTGCAATTGAGAATGATTAAAATATAACACTGTTTTGCTATTTCCACACAATTTTACCCGTGTCGATCATCAAGAGGAGAACTCTATTATCCTTACTTTAGAGATAGATATGACCAGTTCAGCCACTTTATAGAGATTTTGTTTGATACTTGCTTTTAAGTTGAAATTACGCTGTGTGGCTTGAGGGAATTCCGCGTGTCCTCGTCGCGTGACGTCACTCTGGGGATGTCCTTCTGTTGTTGCTTGGTTGGCTCTGGGTGCTGTTTGACGCTCGAAGTTCTTCCTTGAGTGTTGGTTCAGTGTTCAAACTCGGCCAGATGTTAAAGGCTGAGAGCTCTTCTGGAGCAGCTCCAAGTTTAAAGAAACGTGAGATTTTGAGCAGAGAGCAGAGAACAAGCGAGAGCGAGGGGGGTCCGTTTTTTAGATGGACTGACGTCAGGGCGTCCACCAGCGCTCTTCCAATGAAATGGTTCCTGGGGGCGGAGCCCCACCCACATGGATCAATCTTCCGTGCGTAAATTTATCTGCTTAGTTATTTTGTCACATGAAGAAAATATCCTGGCAGATTTCTATATGTGTTATAATCATACATTAGGATCAGAGAAGTCAACTCTCATTTACACCAACTTGTTGCATTTATCATGGCCGTTAAAATGAAACCAAATTCAGCATATTTCCTACACGTTAATAGTTTTCCTGCTAAGACACACAAAAGGGGTTCAAATTAAAGATTAAAAACAACACATCGTGCATATGATGCTATAAGTGTAGTACTCACTTTACAGGAGAAAATTATACCTCCAAAGATTACACAAAAATACCATTGATTACAATAACACAGTAAGCTTACTTTCATTTCATAAAATGCAACCTGACTATATATATTGTAAATATTATATATATATTGCTTTTGATAACATGCTTTAATAGCCCAGTAGCTATTATTAATTGTCTTTTGGAACACTTTATAAAAGTTTTTGAGTCCTTTTAGCAAGGTCCAAGACCAGAAACGAGCTGTGGAATGTGGGAGAAAAAGAGCGAGGTCATGAGAACATCACTTTAGGGTGCATCTGCAAAACTTCAGCACTCAGACTTCTTCTCGTAAAACAGTCTCGACTTATTGAATTATGCGTTAAACGGTCATCCTGAACACGTCCAGATCCAAAGAGTTCTTTTGTAGATACAACGTCCTTTGTACTGTTGTTCATTCTAACTTTATTTATGGTACCAGTCGGTACCAACATGGAAGGTATTGTTCTTTAACGACATCCAGATGTTCTTCTCAAATTTCTCCTGGTTTTATGGGTCTCCTGAGTTGATAAGACGGTTATCTTCTAGACATTGAGGCATCGGTGGCTTGGTCAATTTCGGACTCGCAGGAAAGGGAATCATCTAAGTTTTCCCTTTGGGTATGCAAGATTCTATATTTGTTTGGTCTTTGTTCTATCAGGTTCTACACATCCCCCTTTGCTCGGTGAGGTTCCCATTGTGAACGTCGGCGGGCACTGGAACAAGAGGCAGAGAGAACAGGCACACACAAGACACAAACAACATCTCAATTACTGACTGAATCCTGGTGCGGGGTAGTTTGGGAAAGAACAGGTTAGGAACTTGAGAAGGTGTAGGGGTGCATTCTTTAGGATTACTGGCAATTGAGTCATCCCGATTGGTTTAATTGTCAGGGGTTCGACGAGGCGGTATAGGCGTGATCTCAAGCAGGTTGGTTGAGTTCTCAGGTTCGGGTTCTTGGTCGGTTTTATCACGTCGGAAAATGCGTGGGACGCCTGACGTGCATTTGTTGAAAGACTCTTGAACGGCGTTCACTCGCTTGTGTAGGATGAAGGCCAGTGTCAATGTCACAACGTACCCTACAATAGTAGAGATGCAAAGCGCTGTGTCAACGGCAGACCAAGACCGAATAATAGGCGATAGCTTCTAAAGCTGTATCAACAGGAGTCAAGTCAATAAGTTGCGTTCCTTCCTCCTTGATCCTTTGTTCCAATTCTGGATCGAGGACGAAGGAGTGCTGTTTGAAGAAGGGTGAGATTTCGATTTCAGCCTGATACTCGTCGTCGGTAAGGTGATACAATGCTAACTCGTCAATATGGAGGATCGAGCCCTTAGGGACAGTGATCCATAAAGTTTGGTTGGGCAGGATAATGCGTGAGGCTGTGTCGTGTTGATCGTATGTGAGGGTAGCTGTTCGTGCTGGGGTGTTGACCAGCCATCGGTTTCCGATGATTTCGGCTTGGGTTACCTCAACTTGAGAACATGGTGTCGCTTCGGCGGGGCAGCTAGTGTCGGGTCTAATGGATTCTAGGCCGCAGATGCCCTCAGTATTATCGCGTACGAAAGGTTTACTCGGGCAAAGGAAGTGAATGTCCTTCGTGCGCGTACACATCCTTAGGTTTTGGGCCAAGTACAACTGCTCATTGTTATCGTGATACGCAAAGACTTCAGGAGTGTGGATTTTGACATAGGTGCTCCCTTGCCAAAATCCCACATTCACAACGTCTTTGAGCCGGTAAATGCTATTAGAGCCGATAATGGGCAAACTGAGGAGAAAGGCCAAGTCGCCTGCTTCCGGGTCTACGTACAAGGGAATAGCGCTACCCAGGGAAAAGGCGAGATGGGTTTGGATGGGACTAGCAGGGCCTGCGGTGGCTGAAGTTTGGATGTTTTGGTCAAGGCTAAGAGGTATCAAGTAGTGTGGAATTCTACCCATGGCTAAGTTATCAATCGAGGAACTTACTTCACGTAGCAAGTCGGTCATGATTTGGCGGGTTGCCTCGATTGGTTGACAACGGTTCTCACAACGAGTTACGACGACTTATTAAAGGGAGTCAATCTTAATTTTGGGACCTGGATTTAAATAATTGGTAAAGGGAGTTCCCTGATGAGGGGACTAGAGGGGAGAGGAAATTATAGTGAGAGAGGAAGAAGGAAAAAACAAAAAAAAAACAAAAAAAACAACAAAGAGAGACACAGGTGAAAGGAAACAACAAAACGAGAAACGGCGGCACAAGGACACCGAATGAGGTGAGGCAGCAAACGAGTGTCACATGTGTGAAATAACTCCTCTCTACTAGAGGTTGACTCTAGCAGTGCAGCTGAGGAGCGAGTGTAAGTGTTGTGCTTCAACAAGGTCGCTATATGTTTTCCTAAATAACAGAAATTATGTTAGTGTGGTATAGAGCGTATGATTGTCGGTCTGTGTCAGTGGGTTTGATCTTCCCCCTTTCCCGGTCGGCTGGAGCTCTGGTGCCTCTTTATCTGGTTTCGATGGACCCATCGAAGGACTGGCTCGCTGCGCCCTTGTCTGATTTTGATTCGGTAGGCGACAGGTGAGAGCTTGTCTACAATCGCGTGGGGTCCTGTCCAGTGAGGTAGCAACTTCTTTGACAGGCGATGGGGAGCGTTCTGCCTTGGTCGGGCGAAGCTGTAGTACCACACTTTGTCTCCGACATTGAACTCATGGTGAGAGGCCTTTTGGTCGTAGTAGGCTTTACGACCTTCCGCGCTTCGTTGTAGTTGCTGTTGTGCGAAGGCGAAAGTCATTCTCAGGTGCTGATGCAACTCTTCCAGGTATTGGTGAGTGGTATAGGCGGTGATGAGGTTCAGGTCACCAGGTTGGTACAGCAGGTGTAGCGGTAGCGTCATGTTTCTCCCTGTCATCAATGTGAACGGGGGTACGCCGGTAGACTGGTGAGGGGTGGCTCGAGCAGCCATCAGTACCAGCGGAAGTTTAATATCCCAATCTTTTTGATTGGCGGACACATACTTCTTCAACATGCTGACCACTGTTTTATTGGCCCGTTCAACTTGACCCGAGGAAATTGGGTGATGGCTTATATGGAGCTTGGCCTGTACCGAGGAGTTTCCACACTTCCTGCATGATGTCGGCAGTAAAGTGGGTTCTGCGGTCAGAGTTGACCCTTAAAGGCTGTCCAAATCTTGAAAAGATGTGTTTCATTAACAGGCAGGCTGTTGTTTCTGCTGTATCATTGGGAGCTGGGAGGCACTCTATCCACTTCGTGAATTTGCAGACCACGGTGAGGAAGTATTTGTTACCTCGCGTTGACCGTGGCAGGGGTCCTACCCAGTCTATTTGGAGGTCCGACCAGGGGAAAGTCATTCCTTTCCTTTGCAGTGGGGCTCAGTGGTTTGGGTTTGCCGGTTGAAACTGGCAACACACCAGGCATCCTTTTACGTATTCCGTCACGTCTTGCTGCATGCCAGGCCAGTATGCTACTTGCTTCAGTGTTTCATAGGTGGCCTTGGCGCCGAGGTGTCCTGCGCATGGTGCATCGTGGGCGTGTGTCAGCATCATCCCCCTTTGGCCGTGAGGGACTACGAGCTTTGGCGTAGTTAGGGGCTCAGGGACATACGTGAGCACACCGTCTCTCAGATGCAGCATGTGCTTGATTGAGTGGAGCGTGCGGAGCTCGGAGGAAGCAGCTAGGTCGGAGGTGGAAATAGGATGAGTTAAGGGGTCGGAAATGTGAGCTGCCATAGTTCGCAGTGTTCGATCCGCATTTTGGAGTGTGAGGAGATCATTAGCAGCGAACTGAGGTGAAATGGCAATGTGGGAGGAGGTGGTGGTTTGTACGCCAGTGGCGTGTTGGCGGCGAGTTATGGCCGCTATTGAAGGGTTGGGAGGGAGGGCTTGAAATGTCCAGGACTCTCCGTGTAATGCACCTGCTTTGGCGAGGGCATCGGTTTGGTCATTGAAGTCTTTGTCTTGTCCTGGTTGACGTGAATGACCTCGAACCTTTTTCCAGTAAATGATAATGTCATGTTCAGTGACAATGGCATCGCCTGCTTGGAAGAGTTCCTGGTGTTTGACAGGCTTCTTGTTAGCTGTCTTGAATCCGTTCTGTTTCCATCCAGCTAAATGGCATGTGAAGCTTAGACGGGTGTAGTTCGAATCGGTACAGATGAGGAGTTCTTTGATGTTGTGGGATGCCGCCATTTGAAGTGTGATTAGGATGGCTGCTATTTCAGCATATTGCGATGAGCGAGGGCCTAAGTTGAATTGCTGCAGTGGGCAGGGGTCGTTGTTGAGCCAGACCACTCCCGCTCCAGCTTGTAAATTGCCCTTGTGGTTGTAGGAGCAGCCGTCGACATATGCTGTGTGCATTCCTTCACATACATTCTCCTCGAAGTATCTGTGATTCGTCAGTTGAGGTTGTGGCGGTTCTTTAGGTTCCGCTGGAGTGTGCAGCGTGTCCGTTGAACAGTTTTGGCAGGCCGCTAGCCCGTTTCCAAGTGAGGATTTGTAGTTTTGGGCATATCTTGCCTCGACGTCCCGTCCTTGGAGTGTCATTAGCCAGGTAGCTATGCGTGCGTTGGTCACCACGCCATCTCTGATGCGTTGACTGTTTAGGAAGGTGACCGGCTGATGACAAGTCTCGATGATGACTTTCTGTGCACCGATGTAATTAGAGAAACGCTGGATAGCCCACACAGTGCAAAGCAAAGCCTTTTCGCAGTTTGAGTACTTGCATTCTGGGGGAAGCAGCGTTTTGCTGGCATAAGCGACCACTCGTTTGTCTTTGTCATGGAGCTGTTATACGCCTGCGCTGAGGCACTGATTGGAGAATCCAGCGTCCAGATAGAATTATTTTCCTGGGTCTGGGTAGGCAAGGCACGGAGCAGAGCACAGGCGCTGTTTGAGCTGGCCCATTGCTGTGTCCTGTGTTTCCATCCAAACGAAGGGTTCATCCTTTTTCAGGAGGGAAGTTAGAGGTCGTGCGATGTCAGCATAGTTTTCGATGAACTGTCGTGAATAATTGCACACTCCCAGAAAGCTTTGCAGCTCAGAGATGTTAGTCGGCGTCTTTATGCTTTGGATTGCTTGGGTGCGGTTAGACTGTGGCTCGATGCCGTTTCTTCCGACAAGCAATCCGACATAGTTCACCTTGGTTTTGCACCACTGTCCTTTGTGAAGGGCGATCTTGGCTCCTGCCGTTGTCAGCTGATTTAGGACGTGATTGATTTCTTTGAGGTGGTCTTCCACACTTGGGCTTTTCATCAAAACGTCATCTACATAGACAAGGTTGCCTCTGGCTCTGGCGTCAGGGCATGCTTTGTTCAGGAAGATGTTGAATTCTGCTGGTGAGTTGGCATAGCCGAAGGGACACCGTGTGAAGGTGTACTGTCGATTGCCAAAGGTGAATGCCAGCTTGTGTTGGTCATCGGGATGGACAGGGATTGTCCAGAACCCGGAGGCAACGTCCAGTGTGGAAAGGATCGTCGAGCCTTTGATTTTTGGAATTTCTTGATCCAACTGTGTCATAGGCCATCGTGACAATGGTACTTGCTGATTCAACTTGCGATAGTCGATGGTGGGCCGCCATTTGCCGTTGGGTTTCAGGACTGGCCATATCGGGGCAGAGTATGTGCTGTTACAGGGTCAGATGACCCCCTTTTCCAGCATGGAGTCAACAATCTCTTGCACTGGCTCATATGACGCTATTGGAATCTTGTACTGTCGCACAAATGTGGGTGGCGCATTTGGGTTTGTCGGGATGCACACAGTGTGGATGTTGGTCAGTCCACAATCCAGGGAATCCTTTGCGAAAGAGTCCTTGTATTTGTGCAGAACCTCTTTGAGTCCTTGGCGATCCGCTTCATTGTGGAGGGCATCCGCCTCACTCAGGATCTGTTGCACTTGTGCGTTGAACCCGGCGTAGGGTTCTTCTGCAGTGAGGTCATTTGAGGGGCTTTGGGCCCCGATGGTCACCTGTGTAGGTGATTCTGTCGCAGGCTGTGTTGAGACAGCATAGACAGCGAGATGAGTGTCATCTGTTAGTTCTGACTGGCAGACGCTTTCACTGGACACCGGCAGAATGGACGTGACGGCAATGATTTCATGGGGTTTTGTGAAAGTTACGGTGTCGTCGTATTGGGACAACGAGGAAGTAGTGAGTCAGCTGTCTGTTGTTCCATAGTATGTCCAGAGCACAGATGATCTTGGAGGTGGCCATGGTTGTCGACCAGGGACTGAGAGGGAAGCGGCTGTGCTTAGCGACATGTGGTAGACACTGATGTATTTGCTTCAATGTTTTGAATAGCTTCAGGCTGATGGCTGAGTTCTCTGCCCACAGAGCTAGTGCCGTGTCGGACACTGATGTGCCTTGGACATCTATTGCAGTCATGATTCGAAGGGGGCCTGCGTTTGATTCAGGCTCCTGCAGTGAGCAGAGGAGAGGGTCCTTGTCCTTGCTGTTTGTGCTTGGTCCAGATCCTGGTGTTGCTACTGCATCATTGATCAGTGACTTAGGGACGGTGTCGGTGACTTGACACTGCGACTCGTTGGAGTCTAACGCCTGGCAAGGCAGAGGTTCATGGACTTGTGTCCACATCTTTAGGTGCTTGAAGTCTATTAGAGGTTCGAAGCGATTAAGCAGATCTTTCCCAATGAGGAGTGGATACGTTTTAAGTGGTGAAACGTATACGGGATGGACGAGGTCCATCGATCCCACCGTTAGGTGAATTGGGGCCACATGTTTTAGTTGTAGGCCCGTGTGGGAGTATGCTTGAAGGTTTAGTTCTCACCTTTGGAGTTTGACGGTTCTGTTAGTCCTCTTTGATCTTTCTTGGACTTCCTCCAGGAGTTCGGTAGACATTAGAGTAATGTCGGCTCCCGTATCAAGGAGCGCTTCGACTCTGATGTGTCGTTCGATGATGATGGAGAGGTAGAATTTTCTGGCTATACCTTTCTCAATGAGATCGCCTAGGAGTTGAGGGACTGGAGTTTGGGAGGAAACAGTTAGGATATCAGGGCTGATGTGACGTTCTTCGGAGGAGTGGCAGATGACCAAGACAGCACTTTCAGGAACTTGAGGGGTTTCGTCAGCAGGTGTTTGTTGGACGCTGCTGTAATTCGGAGCATTAGGTGTTGAGTTAGTGTCTAACTCTGTTGCTGGGTTTTCAGATGGGGTTTCGTGTCCATCTGAAGTTAGTGTGATTACGGTTCTCTGAGAGTGAGGTGATGGAGTGCTGTTCTCCGTGGCTGGTTGTGTCAACTGGTCGCTGCCATCTCGTCCGGCCGCTAGTCAGGCTGAATCTGGTTTCGCTTTCTTTTCCCATTTCCGATCTTCCTCCTTCCGTTGGAAGAATTCTTTCATCATCATTTTCATCAGTTCTTGTGAGTCGAAACATGGTGGTGTCTCTTGTTCCTGCGTGGGTTCAGTTTGAGCTCGGTCAGCTTGGAATCTTTGCAAATTCTTTCGTCGATTCCTTGGGCTGGTTGCTCCAGGGTGAGTTTGTCGTTTTCCCTTGGAGTTTCCGTTGGATTCCCATGAGTTTTTCCCTCTTGAGTTTCCAAATGAGCTTGGCTGGTTCCACGATCTCTCCCAATGACTTTTGTGGGGCCTTGACTGGTCCAATGTCTTTTCCCAGTGCCGTCCAGGTGAGCGTTGACGTCCACGCGGTCCATCCCAGCGTTCGTACCTCGGTTTAGATCGGGTACCAGCGTGGGAGACTCGTTCTTTGTTGGACGAGGTTGCATTCCACTCCCTGGGTGGCGGCTTGGCAATGTCTTGGCGTTGGGCACCCACTTGCGCCAGCCCTTGATTTTGAGTGTTGAATTCAAGAATGGCTGGGGTTTTGGCACTTTTTTCTGAGGCCATCTTTTGTTTGCCGTAGGCTTTCTGCACCAAGTCTCGCAACTGCTGAGCATTCATTGTCCATGGACATGCGAGAATGCCAAGATGGTGGCTTACCAGGATGAAGATTTCGTAGGAAGAGAGTTTTAAAGTTCAGTTCATCCTCCATGTCAGGTTAGTTGATAGTTCCAAAGTATGCCCGTCTGAGTTGGCTGTAGTAGGCTTGAGGAGGTTTGTGACATCCTTGTCTCGTCTCCAGGGCAGCCACGAGGCCTTGTTCGGACTCAGGGTCGGAGAACTCTTTAATGAGGGCTTCTCGGAGCAGTTGGTAATCATTCTTTGTGTGAGCAGGCTGCCTGTCCAGGAAGATGCGAACTTCAGAACTGGATGTCGTTCGAAGTAAATATAGTCTATTTTTGTCCGTAACGTTAGGTCGCATTTCCAGATGGAAATCGATATCTTGGAGATATGCTTGGACATTTGGGCTATTTGGCATGCTCGGGGTGAATTTGCCAATGTTCCTGGCAAGCTTGTCGAGGTCTTTTAGGTCCAAGCCGTGCGATGATCTGTGACTGGCTGCAGCAGATTCTTTTGGCTGAGGTAAAGTGAGGTAAAGTTCTCCAGAGTGAGTTGGTGAATGTTTCAACACCACCCCCTCCATCCTTTTCTCACGTGTCAGTCCAGGAACAGGTGACCCGGTCCTGCTCGGCAGGGGTGAGGTCGGTGCGCGTCGTGTCCTTGGTGGCTCACGGCGCAGTTCGTAAGCATGCTTGAGTTCCTCTTGGAAACTGTCAGATTCCTCTTTGACGTAGTCAAGCTGTCGTGTTAGACGACTAACCTCGTTTCTTGACTCATCCAGGTGAGCTTCAAGGGCTTTGATTCTGCCGTTTTTATCTCTGAAGTCGGCCTTTGCTTTCTCCAGAAGCTGTTCCTCATACTGTAGCTTTTTGGACCGATCATCGTAGTCTGCCTTGACCTTTTCAATTTCTTGGCTAATAGCTGCTAGGGTTTATTTTAGCTGGTTGATATCCTCCTCAGTGCCTTGTTCCGCCTCATCCGACCCTTCCCTGAGCTTCAAGTTCCAGCTGCTCTATGCGTCGTTGTGCGCGTGTCAGCTCCTGCTGGCGTTGTATAGCGTGCTTGTCGCTCAACTTGAGGGTGGCGATGAATGTGTGGCTTAAGGAGCCGGTGATCTTGGCTAATTCTTTGTGATTGTAGCTGTGACTTGGGTCTTGTGTCATGAGGCTTGTTATGTTGTCATCCAGCTGGTCTTGTGTCTGATGTTTTAGTGTTTCAGCAGCCTTAGGGAGGAGACTGTCTGTTGCAATGCTTAGCCATGTTTCCAAATCCTCCCAGTGACCGACATGTCCTGTTGTGTGAGACATGTTTGGGCGTGGTGAGTGAGATCTCGAACCGCGACTGGCACAGACCTTGAAAAGAAAAACAAAACAAACCAAAACAAACAAACCAAAACAGAACAAATCAACAAACAAGGGGTGTAGATGTGCAATGTAGAATGTGTACTAGTGTTGACTGTGTAAAACAGGTGGGTGTGGTTCTCTGTGACTGTGATCCTCTGGGGGCGTGCTTCTAATTTGTAGCCTCTGTGGGGGGAAAATTGAGCGCACACACACACACACACACAGGTAGCACAGCTAGAGAACAGGTAAAGAGAAGAAGAAGGTTGCTTCTAATCAGAGGATTTGTAAATGGGACATTTTTTTTGTAAGTATGTGATTGCAATTGGTTTTCTCCGGGGTGAAGGAAAACAATAACAGCACTGGTCCCGTTAATGACAAAATTGACACCACAAGCTAATTAGAGTGTTCGCGTGCTTGACGTTTTCCGGTGCCTTTCTTCTGTGGACCTGCTTTAACCTGGCGGGGTAGGATTTCACAAAAGAGGAAGGTAAATGGAAAACAATTTTGACATGTTCTCAAGTTCCACAAATACCTGTTTCGATTGCTAAAGTTCTCCACTTGTGATCTTCACACAGGCAAAAATCTCAGCAACAGCAGCAGTAGTCAAATTAGAGGATAGCAGCAGTAAGAAAAGAGAGAAAGATGAGTGGGATTTACTCCCAATGTCAGGATTAGTAACAAAGGTGGCAGCGCGGAGGCGCTGTTGAGTCGATGCACCTAGGGGTTTTGCTTTGCTAATTTTAGTAGGATAAACACACTTGCCTAAACGTTAAGAAAACCTTATTTTTTTTTATTTTGGAGGTTTGCTACTTAGAAGGGTTTTCCTAATTAGAAAGTTTTATACTCTAGGCTTTGTGAGGAATGTAAATTGCTCCAGTGGTGTTCAGCAGCAAGGCCCGCCGCCCGAGCGCACCAGGTGAGCTCCTGTTGTCACAGTGACCAGGAGTCAAGGAGTCAGGGAGTCAGGCACGAGGAGACACGGAGTTCACAAAACGAGAGGCTTTATTCATCCAACATGGAACACAGGAGACACAGGAACAGCAGGGAAGACATTCAATAACCGACAAACACTAACTGAAAGGACTGGGGCTTTTAAAGACAGGATAATTGGGGAGGAAGACGAGACACACCTGGAATCAAATTAACAATCAACACAGAGGGAAAAACTAGGTCACAGGGAGCACATGGGGAGCAAAAACACAACAAAACAGTCCAGGGGCGTGACACCTGTAAGGGTTTTGCCGAACACTCCGCCCCCACCGTACTGCTGTGAGCCTCTCAGACAGCTGTGGCTTTTGGCACAACTTTTCGCCTAGAAAGCCGTTGACTCCTCCTCCGATACCCGATTGCTAGCCTGCTGCGGGCCGTCACAACACTAGGACGGAGGTATTCGGGTTTCCCCTCCAGCCTGCACCAGGTACAGTCGGAACGGGTGACTCCGCTTGCTGTAACTCACACTGGAGGCAATTTCACTTCACTAACCAAGCACTAGGGGGAGCCCTATCTCCTATCAGGCCTAAGAAAAGGGAAACCTATAAAAGTTAATTTAATAACAGATGGAGAGAGACCAAACAGGTTGGAACCAAAACTCAATTGCAACTGAAATTAGAATTTCAAATTAGAAATGGTAGTTTCTAATTCAAATTTTATGATGTTATCATTTAAATTTGATAGGCTTGATTAGGATTAAATTAATCAATAAGGTATCCTTGAGGTAGGGACGCTCAGATCCTTATTAGCCAATGCTGGAATTAAAATTTCAGAGCAATGATTGATAGTTACAGATCTAACTTAACGATGTTTGTCATTAACATTAGAAGACACCTGTGATTATAATAATCCGTAAGTACTGAAGCAGGGTAATACAAACTCTAATGAGTTGCAGATGAAATTAAAATTTCAGCGCATTATTAGCAGTCATGGATTAAAATCTCAATGATATTTTTCATTAACATTACAAGCGATTACATTTCATTGATCAGCCAATAGTGTTGCCATATGGAAACAGGAACTGTAATTAATTATTAAATTGAATTAGAATTTTCAAATTCGTAATTAATTATGAAATTAAATTACAAATTCCACATCCCTAATTTCGTATCCCTAAACCTGACCAATTACTAATTCCTTGTGTTATTCAAATCATTAGAACAAATTAATCCGTATCGTCTCAATTATAAAGGAAATGTAAAATTTTTCCCGGGCCAGACGATCAAACGCTTTGATAGTTAATAATTAAGATATTAATGTTACTGTTAAATTATCAGAGCACACATAATTATCTCAATCAGTCTATGTGGAATCAGAAACTGAAATTACTTTAATGAAATTAATTTAATTTCACATCTAGGATTAGTTATGGAATTAAATTATCAATTTCAAATATTTCATAGCAATTCATCCAATGAGATTCTTAAAATCATGAGCGCAATCATAATTAAATTAATTATCTTCCTATCAAAGCAATGAGGCTAAGACCCAGCGTTAATTTATAATAAACCCCAATAGTTATGAAACTAATACCTGCTAAATATGAAACAAAATAAAAAACAACCTAAACACAACTTCTTATTAAAACTACCGGTGAAAACGCTGGTCTCATTTCCTATGAAAATCAGCTGCCTTGCACATTAATGGTTTATTTAAATTTGTATTGTTAAAGTCCTTTCACATGAGAAGTTATAGGTAGAATCAGTGAATTCAAAAGAGAGAAGGAACTGATGTAAACAGTTTAGTGTGAGTTAAAGTTCAGCTGTGAAGGGTTAAACTGTATCAACACTTCAAAAACACACTGCACACACACACACGCATTCAAACCCACAGGCTACAAAATGCTATGTGCTAATCGCTATGCTTCTAATACAACTAGCTTTGCCTAAGCTCCAATATGCTACTCATTGGCTTCAGTTAGCTAAGCTTGCTAGGCTGTTGTTTACAACAGCCTCAAAATGGCACGGGGACGGAGCCTGCGCACTTCCTGAGTTATGCGTCACTATGGTGACGTCAGGGAACCTGTCATTTCAGATGCACAGATCCGGGTACTCAGTGAAACATCAATGTCTTTCACACTACCATCAAAAAGCAGCTATTTAGATTCTTTCTTTATAGCACTAACAATCTCAACTCGTTCAGAGAGATATAAATTAATTCATAGATTAATTATCAACACTTTTTGGCCGCGGCGAGCCTTAGTACATTACTTCTGTCTAACTTCACAGACAAAACACAGTAGATTTATCATCACACGATTTATTTTTGATCAAGATCAATAACTATTCTCCCCAGAACGCGTTTCGGCCACTCTTCCCGAGCGCCGCGTCCGATTTCACTCTTTTTATTGACTCAAAGATTGGCAGAGAAATAAACAGGTAGCTAATCTGATATTCTCGCTGGGAGATTAAATAGCATATCCGGAAGTGGAACACGCACAAACCAGATCACGCTATTAAGGCCTTATTATGGAAGAGAGAAATGAGGAAATTCGCTCATTTGTCTCTTTTGCGCTTTTAGAGCGACTTTTTGTCTTACAAGACAATTTATTTGCTGCAGTTCATTTCTCAAACAACTAAGGTTGCACTTTAATTCATTCAAAACGCATTGCCATGCCATACAGTACCACAAACACACAAACAAACTCTATCTCTCTGTATTTACACTATTTCTCCTTCCGGTTAGAAGAAAATAGGCAAAATACAACAATATGTATTTCTGATTATGAATTTTCAAGTCAGATTTGCCCGCTTAAATCCTCCACCATAATATGTAATGATTTTTTAAACAATACCTTGTTTAATTTAGCTCGTTGGTTTAAGCTTTATTTTAGCTTTAGGGAATCTTACGATTTGATATTGATATGATCAATTGATATTAATCAAAACGTCCAACTTATACCTTATTTAACAATCGTCCAGCGAGTTGTTAGATTTCAGTATATCTGAGAAATGCTGTTTATTCTTGTGGCCACGATATAATAATACAGAATTATTTAAATAACCTTATGACAGTTATGAGCATAGGTAACGTAATCTGGGCAAAGTTCTGATTTGAATATTTCACAACAGAACACAGAACACTTCTCTATAAATCAAACAAGAGTTTATTTGCTATCTTACTAAAATACATGAACTAAGCTAAATAACACAAAACAAAATACATACACACAGGCAATGAATTGTTGCAATTGAGAATGATTAAAATATAGCAATGTTTTGCTATTTCCACACGATTTTTCCCGTGTCGATCATCAAGAGGAGAACTCTATTATCCTTACTTTAGAGATAGATACGACCAGTTCAGCCACTTTATAGAGATTTTGTTTGATACTTGCTTTTAAGTTGAAATGACGCTGTGTGGCTTGAGGGAATTCCGCGTGTCCTCGTCGCGTGACATCAGTCTGGGGATGTCCTTCTGTTGTTGCTTGGTTGGCTCTGGGTGCTGTTTGACGCTCGAAGTTCTTCCTTGAGTTCCTTTCGCGTAGCTTCAGACTTTCAAGGGTTTCTTCAGAGATTTGACTAAGTGTTGGTTCAGTGTTCAAACTCGGCCAGATGTTAAAGGCTGAGAGCTCTTCTGGAGCAGCTCCAAGTTTCAAGAAATGCGCGATTTTGAGCAGAGAGCAGAGAGCGAGCGAGAGCGAGGGGGGTCCGTTTTTTAGATGGACTGACGTCAGGGCATCCACCAGCGCTCTTCCAATGAAATGGTTCCTGGGGGCGGAGCCCCGCCCACATGGATCAATCTTCCGTGCGTAAATTTATCTGCTTAGTTATTTTGTCACATGAAAAAAATATCCTGGCAGATTTCTATATGTGTTATAATCATACATTAGGATCAGAGAAGTCAACTCTCATTTACACCAACTTGTTGCATTTATCATGGCCATTAAAATGAAACCAAATTCAGCATATTTCCTACACGTTAATAGTTTTCCTGCTAAGTCACACAAAAGGGGTTCAAATTAAAGATTAAAAACAACACATCGTGCATATGATGCTATAAGTGTAGTACTCACTTTACAGGAGAAAATTATACCTCCAAAGATTACACAAAAATACCATTGATTACAATAACACAGTAAGCTTACTTTCATTTCATAAAATGCAACCTGACTATATATATTGTACATTTAATATATATATCGCTTTTGATAACATGCTTTAATAGCCCAGTAGCTATTATTAATTGTCTTTTGGAACACTTTATAAAAGTTTTTGAGTCCTTTTAGCAAGGTCCAAGACCAGAAACGAGCTGTGGAATGTGGGAGAAAAAGAGCGAGGTTATGAGGTCATGAGAACATCACTTTAGGGTGCATCTGCAAAACTTCAGCACTCAGACTTCTTCTCGTAAAACAGTCTCGACTTATTGAATTATGCGTTAAACGGTCATCCTGAACATGTCCAGATCCAAAGAGTTCTTTTGTAGATACAACGTCCTTTGTACTGTTGTTCATTCTAACTTTATTTATGGTACCGGTCGGTACCAACATGGAAGGTTCTGTTCTTTAACGACATCCAGATGTTCTTCTCAAATTTCTCCTGGTTTTATGGGTCTCATGATATGGGAGTTGATAAGACGGTTATCTTCTAGACATTGAGGCGACACAACAAAATGACAATCCATCCAAACAAATTAAATATACAGCTTTTATTAAGAAAAATATCATTTTTAACAACTTAGACAACTTAAGACAATACAAAATGATAAAAATGCAAAATAATTAATGACAAAATAAAATATTATAAATACAATACACTTAAATATAAATATTATGATAAAAAAAATATGAAATTTAACAACTTAATATAATAAAAATATAAAAAATGAAAAAATATTTTAAATAACTTAAGATATTTAAAAGAAAAAAAATCTAATACAAAGCAAGAGCATGTATCACACTTAACATTAAAACATTACGGATAAATGACATAGTAACATTATAACATAAAAAAAGAAAAGATTAACCCTTTTATTGGTTTACTTATTTGAACAAATAAAACAACCAACAGTGAACTTAAAGGAAATTATTCATTATGGTTTTATTTCTTGTTTAAAATGCTTCCCAACTGCATTCCTCAAGTCCAACTCTATTGCTGCTGGGAAGTTGGTCATCACAGCATCTGCCAAATAAGAAAAAAATAAATAGCTTTTTTGACATAATGTTTACTTTAATTACACTAATTGTGACAGGGAGTCATTCTCTTTAGCTTGGATGCCTACTAAAAACAAAAATGAGATATATATTGTATATCACTATTCAGTGTATTAAAAAAAAGAGAGAAGCTCTCTGATAAATGTTGTGTGTTGTATATACATACCTCTAATGACCAAGAACAGAGCAGTCTTTTCAATTGCCTCTTTCTGTAGCAGACCACCCCCTTCATGTTGAATTTGGACATGAGGGAATTTTTTAAAACCCTAAAATATAATACAGATTTAGGTGGTTAACAATTGCGGACAAAGTTTGACATTTCAAAATGACCAGTAAAGAAATTCTTTATTAAATTTCTGGTTTGCATTCTAACTTATTGAGTATTGACACCACAATGTTTGATTGATGTGGCATGTTTTGAAGGCTTTACCTGTTCAGCATCCTTCTGGCACTGTCTTTGAGGTTCCTTCCTTCAATTCTGCACAACTTTGACACCTGAATAACACATGCTAATGTCAGGCGGGTAGTATTATATGTGTCAGTGTACAAGTGTTTACCAACCTTAAACACTGATGCCCATTGACCTGCAAGTTTTCCATCACTAACCCTTTAGAACTCTTTATTCCAGCAGTTTAAGTTTTTCCCTATTAGTGCACCCCACAATCTGTCTCTGCCTCCAAAATTGTGTGGCACAACTGATTTCAACACCACTGCTGTAACTAAAAAGTAGCCCAGTACACACATTAACCTCAAATGTACAAGGAATAATAAATTCACCCCTACCGATTTTATTACAATATGTTTTCTGTTTGTACTCTTTAGGTTTTAATGCTGCATTGCACATCTGAGCTATTTGCACTATTTTAATACTGCTGCAAACTTCTTATAGGCTAATTGATAATTTTTATATTGCCATTTTAAATCATTTGTATTATTAAGCTTTACTATCAATTTGGAAGTTTCAAAATAAATCTTATTGTACTTGAACAATGACAAAGATCAATTAGCTCATGATCTCTCTGTATGTAACAAGCCATTGTTCAGTAATAAATTCAATATAATAATTAAAATAAATGATGGACTTTGTCAAAGATGAGAGCTTTAGTGAGGAAATTTTGTTTGGGAGAGTTTTTTTTCTTCTTTTTTACCATTGCTGCCCTGTGTTATGTGTTAACTGGGGACATGCGCGTGCACGCTAATAGTTTTACCTGAGTTTCCAGCAGATGTTGGACCTCCACAGATTCGTCACAGGGAATTTTCAACGGAACAGATTTCAAAGCTTTCCACATTATTTGTGAATGTTTGTATCATTATTGGACTCTGTTGTTTCCCCTGTCGAGGTTCCAATGTATCTGACGCGATTTAAGGGAAGTTTTAATGCGTCTTCATGTCGTGTCTCAGACCACGCCCAGATTCATTTGTTTAGGCTACATTCGTTTCAATAGATTTTTTTTCTAATGACAATTGTAAATGCATTAAATAAAGTGTTTACTTTGTTTCTTTTCAACGCGTGTGTAGGCAGTTGTTCAAAAATATTACTTAATTTGTGTAAATTAATTTGAGCAGCAATATTGCTGTGGTCAAAGGAATGTCAAGCATTACATTTTCTTTCTTTTTTATATATTGCTAAAGAATGAGTGATAAACAAGCTATAGTTTTGCATTATGCATATAATTTCGAATTAGTGACACAGATAAAATGCAGTGAATTATCCTGAATAGGGAATGTTCAACAAACATATATACATAGTTAGGAGTTGAAGCAAAATCACACACACACACACACACACACGCACACACGCACACACACACACACACACACACACTTTTAACAATACATAGCTTCAAAGCAGCTTTACATAAAATGCATTTTTTTTTTACTATGAAGAGAAATCAGCTGTCAGAAATGACTGTCGATGTAATGTCCATATTGCATAAATGTACAGTTTTATAATAGAGGTCTGTCAAGTGAGGTCATCTTTATTTATATAGCGCTTTATACAATACAGATTGTGTCAAAGTAGCTTCACAGTGTTAAATACTGAAATAGTGTGTCAATAATGCAAACAAAGTTCAATGCAGCTGTAAAGCAGCTCTAAAATGAGGACAATAGTAAACAGTCAGTTTCTCAGTTAAAGTCAGTTCATCATTGATTCAGTGATGTCATCCTCCTGCTCAATTCAGTTGTGCTGATGGCTGTCGAGGAGAAGAGGTCTTTGCAGGTGGTCTGTCTGTAGGGCACATCTAGTTGACATGGTCTCCACTGACATTCAGAGATGTTGTGGTCTTCTCTAGGTGCTGATCCACCATCTGGACTGGAAACGGGCTGGATCTGGGTAGTTAACATCATTCAGTAAAGCACAAACATGTTTAGGCAATGATTTACATATTGTGATCATAATGATTACAATATAAGGATAAATTTGCAGTTTTGCATGTTGATTCAGAGTTGGGATCATATGTTTTTTGCAGGGGTTATCTCTTCACAGGTGTTAGAGTCATCTAAAATCTTCACAAAGGCTGAATCCAAATGTTAGTGAGGTTGTTACCACTGAAATGAAGATAACTGGCATAATTCAAAGTTATATATACTGTATATATAAAGAGGCCCACACTCATTATTTATGAAACTGACAGACTTTTGTGTCATATTTTTAGTTCAAGAAGTCTGCAATAAAGTAAATATTGAAGGTGTTCCTATTCTAATTAACTTTTGGGAGAGAGGTATCATATTCTTGTAAGATGCCAAATGATTATGAGGTTAGTGATGTACACTGTCTTTTGCAATATTAGCCATATATGTAATTATTCATCATCACAGTATCATGCTCTGCCTATGTCAGTCATGAAAAAGTTGTGGCTGCTGAGTGATTGTCACAGGACTTTCATAAAAAAAAGACAGTATGGAAACTAGAAAAAGAAGCTGTGAGTCAGTAAGACAGATCCTACAGCATGGTTCACTTTTAATAAACACCTGTCAATCACTTTGTCACCTTAAAAATGTAAACATGCCATACATGTGACATATATTGCTCATACAAATTGTGGAAAAATGCCTTCCTGTGTTCATCACACATACAGTATTAAAGAGTTTGGCTTTGAATCCTGCACTGCTCATAACATGTTTTCTACGGTCGGAAACACAAGTATGCTCTCAAGAGACTAGTAGGCCTATATGTAAAATGAAAAGCAGGAGTCATGAACTTAGAATTTACTTTAGACAAAGTGTTCTCTGCATGTTCAATGAAAGACAACAGATTCACAACATTTATATTCAAGCACCTAACTGAGCATAATGTACAGTACAACACAGACACACTATTAAGCATATATAAAAAAATAAGTTAATTCAATTGATTATATGATTATAAGAAACTGAATACAGAATTGTTCTGAACAGAGTTCTAAGCCAATGCAAAATGTTGATTTCAGATCAGTCATAAATCCATGATGAAATTTTATGTCCAGGGAAGAGGAAACAGAGGCACCAGAGCTGACTGTACAAGCAAGAGATCTCAGATAATAAAATCAGCAGAGTAAAACCACACAATTTTTTTTTCTTCACACACACACACACACACACACACACACACACACACACACACACACACACACACACACACACACACACACACACACACACACACACACACACACACACACACACACACACACACACACACACACAATATACAACCCCAAATCAGAAAAAGTTGGGACAGTGTGGAAAACGCAAATAAAAAAAGAAAGTAGTGATTTCTAAATTTACTTTGACTTGTATTTCATTGCAGACAATATGAACACAAAATATTTCATGTTTTGTCTGGTCAACTTCATGTCATTTGTAAATATACATCCTTTCCTGTCATTCAGACCTGCAACACATTCCAAAAAAAGTTGGGACAGGAGCAATTTAGGGCTAGTAATGAGGTAAATTGGTTAAATAATGATGTGATTTGAAACAGTTGATGTCAACAGGTGATTGTAATTATGATTTGGTACAAAAGCAGCATCCAAGAAAGGTCTAGTCCTTTAGGAGCAAAGATGGGCCGAGGATCGCCAGTTTGCCAACAAATACGTGAGAAAATTATTGAAATGTTTAAAAACAATGTTCCTCAAAGAAAGATAGGAAGAGATTTGGATATTTCACCTTCAACAGTGCATAACGTAATTAAAAGATTCAAGGAATCTGGAGGAATTTCAGTGCGTAAAGGACAAGGGCGCAAGCCTAAGCTGAACAACCGTGATCTCTGATCCCTCAGGCGGCACTGCATCAAGAATCGTCATTCATCTATAAGCGATATCACCACATGGGCTCAGGACTACTTTAGCAAACCTTTGTGAAGTACCACAATACGTAGTTACATCCACAAATGCCAGTTAAAACTGTACTGTGCCAAAAGGAAGCCCTATGTTAACAGTGTCCAGAAGCGCCGTCGACTTCTCTGGGCTCGGAGGCATCTGGGATGGACCATCACACAGTGGAAACGTGTACTGTGGTCAGATGAATCAGTATTTCAGGTATTTTTTGGGAGGAATGGACGCCGTGTGCTCCGGACCAAAGAAGAAAAGGATCATCCAGACTGTTACCAGCAACAAGTCCAAAAGCCAGGGTCTGTCATGGTATGGGGTTGTGTCAGTGCCCTTGGCAAAGGTAACTTGCACTTCTGTGATGGCACCATTAATGCTGAAAAGTACATAGAGATTTTGGAGCACAATATGCTGCCTTCAAGAAGACATCTTTTCCAGGGACGTCCATGCATATTTCAACAAGACAATGCAAAACCACATTCTGCACACATTACAAAGTCCTGGCTGCGGAGGAAGAGGGTACGGGTACTTGACTGGCCTGCCTGCAATCCCGACCTGTCTCCAATAGAGAATGTGTGGCGCATTTTGAAGCGCAAAATGCGACAACGAAGACCCCGTACTGTTGCCCACCTTAAGACTTGTTTGCAGGAAGAATGGGACAAAATTACACCTGAAACACTTCATCACTTGGTGTCTTCAGTCCCTAAACGTATTTTAAGTGTTGTGAAAAGGAATGGCAACATTACAAAGTGGTAAATGCTTTACTGTCCCAACTTTTTTTGGAATGTGTTGCAAGTCTGAATGACAGGAAAGGATGTATATTTACAAATGACATGAAGTTGACCAGACAAAACATGAAATATTTTGTGTTCATATTGTCTGCAATGAAATACAAGTCAAAGTAAATTTAGAAATCACTACTTTCTTTTTTTATTTGCGTTTTCCATACTGTCCCAACTTTTTCTGATTTGGGGTTATATATATATATATACACACACACATATATATATATATATATATATATATATATATATATATATATATGTATGTATGTGTGTGTGTATATATACAGGTGCATCTCAAAAAATTAGAATGTCGTGGAAAAGTTAATTTATTTCAGTAATTCAACTCAAATTGTGAAACTCGTGTATTAAATAAATTCAGTGCACACAGACTGAAGTAGTTTAAGTCTTTGGTTCTTTTAATTGTGATGTTTTAGGCTCACATTTAACAAAAACCCACCAATTCACTATCTCAACAAATTAGAATACTTTATAAATACTTTATAAAAACATTTTTAGTGAATTGTTGGCCTTCTGGAAAGTATGTTAATTTATTGTATATGTACTCAATACTTGGTAGGGGCTCCTTTTGCTTTAATTACTGCCTCAATTCAGCGTGGAATGGAGGTGATCAGTTTGTGGCACTGCTGAGGTGGTATGGAAGCCCAGGTATCTTTGACAGTGGCCTTCAGCTCATCTGCATTTTTTGGTCTCTTGTTTCTCATTTTCCTCTTGACAATACCCCATAGATTCTCTATGGGGTTCAGGTCTGGTGAGTTCAGAGGTGTCAAGTAACGAAGTACAAATACTTCGTTACCTTACTTAAGTAGAAATTTTGGGTATCTATACTTTACTGGAGTAATTATTTTTCAGCTGACTTTTTACTTCTACTCCTTACATTTTCACGCAATTATCTGTACTTTCTACTCCTTACTTTTTAAAAATAGCCTCATTACTCCCATTTCATTTCGGCTTGTTTTCATTCCGGCTTGTCTTATTTCAAAAAACCCCCCCAAAAAAACCCTATCCAGATAAATTGCGCCATCCGGATAGAGTGAATTTGATTGTGGCTGGATGAGAAGAATAAACACCATTCCGACACCCTATTGGTTTGTATGCGATCCATCGCACCTGCACATGACACAAATCACGTCACACTCCAGCAAGGACATAGCCAGTGTTGGGGTCGTTACTCAAAATAGATTATTTCTTAAAAGTTATTATTTCTCCACTACTGGCTCATTTATCAAACGGGTGCTTTCTCTTCGTCCTCCGCAAATTAAGCTGCAGTAGATAGTTCGGTAGAAAGACGTTTGAATAAATTAGCGTTTGCGATTGACAACGCGATTGACAATGTTGTGATAAGTAGGCTATACTAACTTTGTTACTCGTTACCCCCAACACTGGACATAGCAGACGTATGTAGCCAAGTATGAAGATGTCCGTGGCCACAGTTGCCAAGTCCGTGTATTATACGTGACTTTGGGCTTCTTTTTTTGTAAAGTTGCAGGAAAAAATCCCTGGTCGCAGGTTGCGGTTTTTTGGGCTTATTTAAAAAAATATGGTTGCTAGTTAGGGAAATCTGACAAGCGACTTCATTTCTTTATTTATGTTCGCCGTATTCTCCAATGCATTGATAGACACTCTGTCTGCTCACAGTTAATAGCCAACCAGTGCAATAATATAAGAGCCGTAGAGTAATTTGACATATGTTCCGCTCCTCATTGGAGAAAAATCACATTCAAAAAGAAGGCGCGTGACGCTCTAATCCAAGCGATGATAGAAGTAGATGCAGAGGAGTGGGGTGACTTTCTTTTAGTCTAATTTTTACAATGTTTTTGTAATGTATTAATTATCACGGGCTGTAATAAAAAAACAAGTAGCCATGTCCTAATAGTAAATACATTTGGTTTCAATAGCCTGGTATGGCAAGATGTCTTAAAATGTATTTATTTTTTTAACATTTGAACTTAGACAACATTATTAGATTACCTTTTGACTTCATGAATACACATAAATGACAGCTTAATGATTTTTTTTAATAATATTATAATATATTTTATTTTTTAATATAATATATATTATAATTTATTATAATATTTAATATAATATTTTTTATACATTTGTCTATAATATTTATTTGGAATTTTGTTTTTTTATGTCATTTATTTGATAGTTATGTATACATTATTTTATTTTAAATGGTAGAAAAACCTGTTTTTGACCTCAAAATAAAGCACTTTCCCTCTGTACATGGCTGTGGGGACGAGCAGTTTTGTGGTGCTTGGAATTCTTTATAATTAATTAAAAACAAATATTGCCACATTGATGGCTCAAGAAGGTGTAATTGTTCAAATAACACATTGTTTCATTTTAAAATATAAAAATTTGTAACCAAGTGTAATATTTCTGTAAAGGCTAGGGACAGAAAAATTGACATTTCCATAGAATGACCCCAATATATTTTAGGCTATAAATATGTAGCTATGTTACAGCTCTCCTTTGAAGCTCTTGTGTTTTTCTCCTTTTCCATATCTCCAATCCTATTCTGCTCACATGTGATTGGAGATGAGTTTTGTTCCCACTTTTGTTGCAGTTTGCTGATTTTTGTAAAATAGCTTCTGTTTTTGCTTTTCAGATAAAATAGTGGTTTCAGTTTAATATGTTGCAGGCTCATTTATTAGCTATAAATAATTGTTAATAAATAATATTGATGATAATAAATCCTCAAAAAAAATATTGGGCTTGTTTTTGAAGCTGCGGTTGCTTATTTGTCTCGCGAGAGTTGGCAACAGTGTCCGTGGCAGAGACTCAAGAAGAGAACTCGAGAGAAATGTCCCAACCAAGCACCAGCGAGGAGGTTTGTAGCCAGGATCATCTTCCGCTCCATGAAACACGTTAATGCTCAGTAGTATGAATGAATGAATGACGCACTTATATAGCGCTTTATTGTGTATTGCTGTACACCCAAAGTGCTTTACAATCATGAGGGGGTCTCTTCTCAACCACCACCAGTGTGCAGCATCCACTTGGATGATGCGACGGCAGCCACAGCACAACGGCGCCAGTGCGCTCACCACACACCAGCTACAGGTGGAGAGGAGAGAGAGTCATAGAGCCAATCAAGTGGATAGGGATTATTAGGAGGCCATGATTGACAAGGGCCAGTGGAGGAAATTTGGCCAGGACACTGGGGTTACACCCCTACTCTTTACGATGAGTGTCATGGGATTTTTAATGACAACAGAGAGTCAGGACCTCGGTTTAACGTCTCATCTGAAAGACGGTACACATATATGTTTTTTTAATGTATTTGCATTGTACTAAAATGTGTTCATTTTCAATGGGCATATATGCGGCTGAAACAGGTAGCCTAGCGCATCCCAATTTTTTTAACATTAACATTTTAATATAACATTATAGTCATTATGGCCTTTAGAATTTTTTTATTTTTTTTGGAGGAGGTGGGGTAGTGCACAATAGGCCTCTGTGGCGCGGCCTAAGCTTTTGTCCTTAATGGCATTTTTTTCCTTACATTACTTTTACTTTTATACTTTAAGTAGTTTTGAAACCAGTACTTTTACACTTTTACTTGAGTAAAAAGCTTGAGTTGATACTTCAACTTCTACATAAGTCTTTTTAAACCCTAGTATCTATACTTCTACCTGAGTAATGAATGTGAATACTTTTGACACCAGTGGGTGAGTTTGCTGGCCAGTCAAGCACACCAACACCATGGTCATTTCACCAACTTTTGGTGCTTTTGGCAGTGGAAAATGAAATCAGCATCTTTAAAAAGCTGGTCAGCAGAAGGAAGCATGAAGTGCTCCAAAATTTCTTGGTAAACGGGTGCAGTGACGTTGGTTTTCAAAAAACACAATGGACCAACACCAGCAGATGACATTGCACCCCAAACCATCACAGACTGTGGAAACTTAACACTGGTCTTCATGCAACTTGGGCTATGAGCTTCTCCTCCCTTCATTCAGACTCTAGGACCTTGGTTTCCAAATTAAATACAAAACTTGCTCTCATCTGAAAAGAGGACTTTGTTTGGACCACTGGGCAACAGGCCAGTTATTTTTCTCCTTAGCCCAGGTAAGATGCCTCTGACATTGTCTGTGGTTCAGGAGTGGCTTAACAAGAGGAATACGACAACTGTAGCCACATTCCCTGACACGTCTGTGTGTGGTAGCTATTGATGCCTTGACCCCAGCCTCAATCCATTCCTTGTGAAGTTCACCCAAATTCTTGAATCGATTTTTTGCTTGACAATCCTCATAAGGCTGTGGTTCTCTTGGTTGGTTGTGCATCTTTTTCTTCCACACTTTTTCCTTCCACTCAACTCTCTGTTAACATGCTTTGATACAGCACTCTGTGAACAGCCAGCTTCTTTGGCAATGAATGTTTGTGGCTTACCCTCCTTGTGAAGGGTGTCAATGATTGTCTTCTGGACAACTGTCAGATCAGCAGTCTTCCCCATGATTGTGTAGCCTAATGAACCAAACTGAGAGACCATTTTGAAGGCTCAGGAAACCTTTGCACGTGTTTTGAGTTGATTAGCTGATTGGCATGTCACCATATTCTAATTTGTTGAGATTGAATTGGTGTGTTTTTGTTAAATGTGAGCCTAAATCATCACAATTAAAAGAACCAAAGACTTAAACTACTTCAGTCTGTGTGCATTGAATTTATTTAATACACGAGTTTCACAATTTGATTTGAATTACTGAAATAAATGAACTTTTCCATGACATTCTAATTTATTGAGATGCACCTGTATATATATATATATATATATATACACAGGGCCGCTGCTGGCCAAATGGGTGCCCTAAGCAGGATTGTATTGTTGTGCCCCCTCCCTCAAATATTATGGAATTTAAAAAAAAAAAAAACCTACTATAGGGGTCAAAACTGAACTTTAATAAAATATAAAAGTAAATAAATAAATTGTAATTAAATTGTATTATTTACAAATTACAGTTGTAGCTCTAGACAGTTACCTAGCTATTATTTTATTAATAAATTTTATTAATCAGGAAAGCCGATTAGTCACCAGAAGAGAAGGACGGCAGCTCGCGTAAGTTTTGTAATACTTTTTCGCAGTTCTGTTGTTTAAATTATTTACTTGCTGCTAGGAAGGAATACTTCGTTTCCTACCTATTTCTATTGTGCATTTTCGTTGAGGTTTATATTTTTGGTTGCACTTGCCGGCAATTAGAATAATTTGCACCTCAGCTAAGAACGAGCCTGTGTGATTGTGCGAAGTGTTTAGTTTCGTATACAACAATTAGCAGTCCTTTAAGGGTATTGGCTGTGCTGAGCAGAAGCCGGCCTCAGCGACTGTTAAGTATTTAAACTTCCATGGTGGCTGTTATAAGTTGGGAAAGCCGATTAGTCACCAGAAGAGAAGGACGGCAGCTCGCGTAAGTTTTGTAATACTTTTTCGCAGTTCTGTTGTTTAAATTATTTACTTGCTGCTAGGAAGGAATACTTCGTTTCCTACCTATTTCTATTGTGCATTTTCGTTGAGGTTTATATTTTTGATTGCACTTGCCGGTAATTAGAATAATTTGCACCTCAGCTAAGAACGAGCCTGTGTGATTGTGCGAAGTGTTTAGTTTCGTATACAGCAATTAGCAGTCCTTTAAGGGTATTGGCTGTGCTGAGCAGAAGCCGGCCTCAGCTGTTTTCACTCTAGTCTCCTAGACCGTATTTATTTGATGTCAGAGCGCTGACGCGGAAGCGTCTGCGGAAGCGTTCAGCCATCGTGCTCAGCCTCCTCGTGTGAAGACCAACGAGTGTAAAGACAGACGACTTTTCCTGCGCGACTTTAACCGAGCAAGGACACCGAGCACACACTTAAGTATCATTTCTATCTTGCCTCACACACTCTCCTTCCCTATCCTCTATCCCTCCACCTCTATCATGTGTTTCGAAACCATTCCGGTTCTCTCCCAACCACGCTCTAAAAACACACGCAGACGGCAACGTAATCCTGCTAACCTGCACCCGATCACTAAATCTTCTACTACACCTCTTTCTTTCTCTGTGGGTCTTTGGAATTGCCAGTCAGCTGTCAACAAAGCTGACTTCATTTCTGCTTTTTCCTTACAATCCACTCTCGGCATCTTGGGCTTGACTGAGACCTGGATTCGTCCAGAAGACTCCGCTACCCCGGCTGCTCTCTCTCACAATTTATCTTTATCTCACACCCCAAGGCAAGTTGGCCGGGGTGGGGGCACTGGTCTGCTCATTTCAAACAATTGGAAATACTCAACCCACTCTCCCCTAGGCAATCACAACTCATTTGAATCTCATGCGATTACTGTAACGGCTCCTATAAAACTCCAGATAGTAATAATCTACTGTCCCCCTGGCCAAATTCTAGCCACCTTCCTAGAGGAGCTGGACGGCCTGCTGTCCTCTTTCATGGAGGATGGCACTCCACTCCTAGTCTTTGGCGATTTCAACATTCACCTAGACAGGCTTTATGCTACAGACTTCCATTCACTCCTAGCTTCATTTGATCTCAAACGCCTTACCACTACTAGCATGCACAAATCAGGCAACCAACTTGATTTAATTTACACACGCAACTGTACTACAGATAACATTCTGGTACAACCACTACATACCTCTGACCATTTCTTCATTACATTTACCTTACATTTTACTACCCAGGTGCCACCAGCTCCCTTACCAGTTACTTTCAGACGTAACCTACGCTCCCTTTCCCCCACCCTTCTTTCCTCTGTAGTATCCTCCTCTCTTCCCTCACCTACCCATTTCACATCTCTGGATGTGAATGCAGCTACTGACACTTTATGCTCTACCTTAACCTCTTGTCTAGACGACATTTGTCCCCTCTCCTCCAGGCCAGCACGGGCTGCCCCTTCTAACCCCTGGTTATCCGATGTTCTTCGTGAGCATCGGACCAAACTCAGAGCGGCAGAGAGAAAATGGCGCAAATCAAACGATCCGTCGGACCTGACTAGGTATCAGTCTTTGCTTTCGTCTTTCTCTACTGAAGTCCACACTGCCAAATCCTCACACTTCCACAACAAGATCAACAGCGCTCCAGACATGCGTGATCTCTTCAGAACATTTAATTCTCTCCTCTGTCCCCCTCCACCACCGCCCACCACTTCTATAACAGCTGACGACTTTGCCACTTTTTTCACCGACAAAACTAGAACAATCGGTAACCAGTTCTCAACTCCACACACACAGGACCTCCAACCAACCACATCCACTGCTCAAACTCCCATCTTCTCCTTCTGTCCCCTCACTGAGGCGGAAGTATCCAAACTTCTCATCTCCAGCCATCCTTCAACATGTCCTCTTGACCCAATCCCCTCTCACCTTCTCCAAGCAATCTCTCCCACACTCGTACCGGCACTCACACACGTTATCAACACATCTCTCCGCACTGGCATCTTCCCCACAGCGTTCAAGCAGGCCCGGGTAACCCCACTGCTCAAAAAAACCTACATTAAACACTTCTCTTTTAGAAAACTACAGACCTGTCTCTCTCCTTCCATTCGTAGCGAAAACACTCGAACGAGTTGTCTTCAACCAGCTCTCACTATTTCTTTCACAGTACAACAAACTGGATGCTAAACAGTCAGGTTTCAGGAGTGGCCATTCAACAGAGACTGCGCTACTCTCAGTCACTGAAGCCCTGCGAGTCGCAAAGGCCGATTCCAAATCATCAGTCCTCATTCTGCTCGATCTTTCTGCTGCTTTTGACACTGTCAATCATCAGATCCTCCTGTCCACCCTCTCGTCGCTGGGCATCACTGGGATTCCACTTCGCTGGTTTGAATCCTATCTCACCGGTAGGTCCTTCAGGGTGGCCTGGGGTGGGGAGGTATCCAAAGCACATCAACTGGTCATGGGGGTTCCTCAGGGATCGGTTCTTGGACCCCTCCTCTTCTCCACATACACTACATCACTGGGACCCATCATACAGGCACATGGCTTCTCCTACCATTGCTACGCCGATGACACACAGCTCTATCTCTCTTTTCAACCAGATGATCCAACGGTAGCTGCACGGATCTCAGGCTGCCTGGCGGACATCTCGGCATGGATGAAAGAACATCACCTACAGCTCAACCTGGCAAAGACTGAGCTTCTTGTCGTCCCTGCCACTCCGACCCTACAGCATGACTTCTCGATTCAATTAGGCACATCAATAATTACCCCATCAACTTCGGTCAGAAATCTTGGTGTAATCTTTGATGACCAGCTGACCTTCAAAGAGCACATTGCAAAGACTGCTTGATCTTGCAGGTTTGCGCTACACAACATCAGAAAAATCAGGCCCTTCCTGACAGAGCATGCTGCGCAACTTCTTGTCCAGGCCCTTGTCGTTTCTAGGCTGGACTACTGCAATGCTCTTCTGGCTGGTCCTCCATCAAACGCAATCAAACCTCTACAAATGATTCAGAATGCAGCGGCACGACTGGTCTTCAATGAGCCCAAAAGAACCCATGTTACACCTCTCTTCATCTCACTACACTGGCTACCAGTGGCAGCTCGCATCAAGTTCAAGACACTGATGCTTGCATACAGAACGACCACAGGCTCAGCACCCTCCTACTTCCACTCACTATTACAAATCTACATCCCCTCCAGAAGTCTGAGATCTGCTAGTGAGCGACGCCTTGTGGTACCATCACAGAGAGGCTCAAAATCACTCTCCAGAACATTCTCATTCACCATTCCTGGATGGTGGAATAATCTTCCCACCCCTATCCGGAATGCTGGATCCCTGTCAATCTTCAAGCAACAACTGAAAACTCATCTCTTTCGGCACTACTTGACATCATCCTAAACTTGTTCACAAAAAAAAAAAAAAAAAACCTTTCCCTTTATCTTTCTCTCCTTCCCTTGCTAGCTTGTACTTATTTGAACAATGACTGAGACTTGGTGTTACGAGCACTTCCTCTGTCTGATTGCCTCTTCAAGATGAATCGCTTTATGTACTCCCCAATTGTAAGTCGCTTTGGATAAAAGCGTCTGCCAAATGACTAAATGTAAATGTAAATGTAATATTGTTGTCTGATTGATTTTTGATCTCAAGCATTCAGAAATCACACAAAAGAAAATTAAGCAGTTTTACTACGATAATACCATGGTTAATTTTTGTGATGTCCACATGTTTTTTGTTGAAGAAATTATAGAGGCTGTGTCATCTATAGCAAAAAGGTGGCCAGGAAATAAAGATTAAGTGGATATTTGAATTAAATGTTTGGTCAATAGCCTATTAAACAAGGATATGATCGTCCTGTAAGTGTAACAGCAGCAATGACCAGGCCTTTGGCTCCCTTTACAGGCATTTGTAACATGTAATGTAGAAAAAAACAATAGACACCATCACAAAATTTGTAATGGTTTTACTGGTTATAATGGGACTTGTATTGGTTTTAATGGAAACTGTAATGGAACCTGTTGGTCTCTACTGGTAATTGGTCACCTTCTATTGGTGGCTTGTTAAAACCAATAAATCCTAATGGAATATGTCCCAAAACACACTACAGAAAACCATTTTAATGGGTTTAATGGTTAAAAATGTATGGTTTGTAATGTTTGTAATGGTATTTGTGATTCATTTGTGATGTATTAGAATTTTCTGTGATGGTTCTATTGTTTTTTTCAGCAGGGTTACCTCATTGTTTTTATATAATGCATTTTAAAGGCTGTTGTTGGCTTAGTTTTTATAATCACAAAAAAATATTATCTTAATACTTCTTTGTATATTATTATTTGAAGTAACAAAACCATGGTTAATATATATGCGGTTACCATGGCTATAAGAACCATGATTTTTATTTTATTTTTTTATTCGTGTTAAAACCATGGCTAACTTTCGTTAGGGAACATGGAAACTTGGAGAGAATATTAGAGGCGTTGGTGGTGGTGAAATTATTTCCGACATTAAAACACGTTATTAACCTCAAAACCCAAAAAAGTTTCACAGGATTATGAATGTAGCCTATCTGAAAGTGACGCAGGCAATCATCTATTTTTCTTTTTCTTTTTTTTTCTCTTGGCTCCGGATTTCTGATGTCTTTTCACAGGCATAGTTGTCCATCAATTATGATAATTTGCATTCAGCCACAAGCGGTCGCGGTCACAGATGCGGGAATGGCGTGTCACGTTATTTTTATTTTTTTAATTTTTTTTGAGCAACTGGGATAGTGCCCCCCTGGGAGTTGGTGTCCTACGCAAACTGCGTACTCTGCGTATAGGGAGCGGTGGTACTGTATATATATATATATATATATATGTATGTGTGTGTATGTGTGTGTGTGTGTGTGTGTGTGTGTGTGTGTGTAATCACTCAGAAAATAAATAATTTGATTAGGAACAATAGTAAACTACAGATCAATGACCAGGCTTGTCAATAAAAACACTTTGCAATTCATGTTTGCTTTAGGTAGCCTACCAGTCATTTTAATTTTTATATCTGTTAATTAGAACACATGACAGCACACTACAAACACGATGTACAGTGATACTGAAAAGAAAATACTTACATTTTTACTTCAGTTCGTTGTAGAGTTTGATCATCCATTGAAACAAATGTCCCATGTTAACTTGGGCGTGGTTGTGAGCGTGACATGGTAGCATGGTAAACTTCCCTAAAACCGCGTGACATACGCAGGTACGGACACCGCGTAATCAAAACGCTTTATTATGCATGATGCCAATGTATACTGATGAAACTGATGAAACACGTTTTTTAATCTATGACCCGTGGAATATCGCAGTGACGAATCTGTCGCCATCTAACATCTGCTGGAAAAATCCAGGTAAACATACTTGCGTGCACGCGCACATCCCCAGTTAACACGATGCCCAGTTGATCCATAACGCCGGATCTCCTCAATTTCCAACTGCTTTTCCAGATGTTAAAACTCCTCAATTTGTCCAATTCTTCTGAGTGTGTTCACTGTATAAATTAATATAGATTCATCTTTGGCAAAAGCTGTTTTTGTTCTGTTGTTTGCTCTTTAGCCTCTTCTTGCGCTGTTTTAAACTTGCATGAGTTTGTAAACACATACAAATGATAAAACTTTTACTCTATTATCTATAAAATTTTGCAATTAATCCTCTGAACACATGCATGCTGAACCGTGGGCCTAGTCACGGATCACTATCAACTACAATCTGCTCCCTTCACTAAAATGTCACGGTTCCTAAACATGATAACAAATAATACAGATAAATAATGAACACATGCAAAAACGAAAACACATACTTACAAGACCAAGTAGGAATGTCCTTTATCGTTTGTTGTTTGCCCGCTGCTCTCCGACAGGAAAACTTAGTGCTCTTTCGTGTAAAAACAAAATTCAAAAAGCAACAGTGATCTCTACTACTTTCCCGTCTCGCGTTGCCTCATGTCTCAGTAGGGCTACAATTGCCATCTAGCGGTTGGGAATTGTAATTGCATTTTCATTTATAAAATGAAAGACAGTCGAATAATATCAATAATATCGTATAATGTGTATGAATGTTACATTTGATAGCTTGTGGGATGTATGACATCATATTATCCAATGCAAGTAAACTTTTGAAACATTTAAATTATTTTTGGCATAATAAATAATGCTATATTTAATAATTTTGTAAAATAATTAAATTAAATATAAAATAGTGCTAATTTAAATGGTTCAAACGTTTAATTGCATTTGATAAGAAGCTGCTAGGGCGAAAATTACATGTAAACTATTTTAATGCTATTTTGGCTATGCTCATCGCTGGTCATGGATTGCCTCGATTTCACCGGGTGGGCTAAAAGCATACTACACGTAGCCTGTCCAATTCAGAGCTAAAACGTGGCTACATATAGACCATATCATGAAATGACACTTATATCTTTGTAGATATTATTGACACTGCGAACATGATGGGATATCAACCATCTCATGCGCTGCCTGACCAAAAACTACAATGAATCAGTTTGGACTATAAGTGGGCTACAAATAGACGTTCTGACGATGAGCTAAACTGAGGCTACGTACAGGCTACGCAAAGAACATGTCAAAGAAATTAAACCAAACACCTTGTAAACGCTGTTGACTTTGCTTACATGATGGTATATCATACATCTCACAAGCTATTTTGCCGAAAAACGACATGTAACCAAATTCAAGGTTAATTGGGCTAGAAACAGGTCACACATAGCCGGACTATATCGGGTCTATTGTTAACCGAGATGGTGAAATGACGGCTATTGCTTGCTGGGTAAGCATTCAGATACGGGAAAGACTGTACCTGGCTTTCATACGGATTACATAATCAGAGAATATTCATTTTCGATTTGAATTTGTTCATTTAAAAGTAGACACTTGAAGCTTTCTATAGACATATTTATCATGTCTCTTTGTCAAGTATTCCCTGAGACTGTGATGCCTAGAAAGTTGTTCACAGAGACCTAGATGGCAGAAAGCGCACCCTGTTTGTTTTGTTTATTTTACAAAAGCAAAATGTTTTGTTCTTATTATCAGTGTACACAAATAAAAGCAGGCCCTTTTTAGATTCAATGAATTTTAGTCTTATCTGAGTATTTACCCGGCAAGCAATAGCCGTCATTTCACCGTCTTGGTTAACTATAGACCCGATATAGTCCGGCTATGTGTAACCCACTTCTAGCCCAAATAACGTCTCGGTTACGTATGTAACCCTCGTTCCCTGATGGAGGGAACGGAGACGTTATAGCGTGACGACATAGGGGATTTACCTGGAAGCCCCAATCATCTCTGTAAAGAGAAAACGCCAATGAATATTAGCTAGTGAAATTTGCATACCTGAGCCACTCATACGGGTATAAAAGGGCGACAGGTGCATCCACTCATCAGGTTTTCCGCTGAGGAGCCGAGAACGAGTCCCAGGCAACCAGCGGTGGTTCAAGATTGTGGTATGGGGACGTCTCCGTTCCCTCCATCAGGGAACGAGGGTTACGTACGTAACCCAGACGTTCCCTATCTGTCGGTCACTACGAGTTATGTCGTGACGACATAGGGGTCCTATGGAAAGCGCCACAACCTGAACCCCGTCACGACCTTGTGGCATGCAGATGTTGACAAGCGAGCGCGTGACAGACAAATGCCATGCGAAAGGTCGCAACCTTCCCATCGCCCCAGCGCAAATTCGCTAACCTTGGTGCCCGCAGGGACCACTGAGTACATCGCTGCTGGAGATAGCCAAGCCACTGTTCCTCTCCCCAGAAGTCCGAAGGGATTTCGACCTTCAATGAAAGATGCTTCACGTCTTTCCTGTTTGTTGTTACAGCTTGGCAGTAATGACGGGGAAGCGAGCCTTCCGGAGAAGGGCGCTACAGAGGCCACATCCTGCCCGAAGGGAGGTACCATGTGGAGACACTGATATGGACTGACCCAGGCCTGGGCAGTACTACATACGACTGGATCCTGGGGCAGATCCTACCTAGCAGTAGGGAGGAGGGTGAATACACGTATGGGATTACCCGAAGGGAATCAAAGCCATACGGACACCTAGCCGAGTACAGGGGCTGACCGGAGACCCAGGCGAGCTAGCACAAGTACTGGGCCTGGCGTCAGACTGCTCCACCCAGTCTGACTGCCGGAGGTGCTGGAGGAACTCCAACAGGGTTCGCCGTCCAGGGAACTGAACTGGAGGAGAAAACAGGCGCTCGTATCCCCGGGTGAGGTGGAATGGCGCAGCAAGCGTGACACCGGCCAGTTCTTCCCGCCACTTACCTGTTACCCAATACACGGGAAGAAACTGGCTCAACGCGGAGACTGTACAATCTCGCGAAGGTGTTCGGTGTCGCCCAGCCCGCAGCTCTACAGATGTCTGCCAGAGAGGCGCCATGCGCCAACGCATAGGAGGAGGCAACACTCCGTGTGGAGTGAGCCCTCACCCCCATGGGGCACGGCTCGCCTTGGGATTGGTACGCCAAGGCGATGGCATCCACTATCCAGTGGGCCAACCTCTGCTTGGAGACAGCCTTCCCTTTCTGCTGTCCTCCGTAACAGACAAAGAGCTGCTCAGAGCTTCTGAAGCTCCGGGTGCGGTCCACGTATATGCGCAATGCTCTTACGGGACACAGCAACGCCAAGGCTGGGTCTGCCTCCTCCGAAGGGAGTGCTTGCATGTTCACCACCTGATCGCGGAAGGGCGTGGTGGGAACCTTGGGCACGTATCCAGGCCGGGGTCTCAGGACAACGTGAGAGTAGTCCGGCCCGAACACAAGGCACTCTTCGCTCACCAAAAATGCTTGGAAGTGAGCGCGGTCAGGAGCGCTGTCTTAGCTGACAGGTATTTCAGCTCGACTGAGTCCAGCGGCTCAAAGGGACCCCCCTGAAGTCCAGCCAGGACGAAAGAGAGGTCCCAGGAAGGCATCAGGGGTGGCCTAGAGGGGTTCAATCTCCTGGCACCCCTCAGGAACCTCACGATGAGATCATGCTTTCCCAGGGACCGGCCGTACACTGCATCGCGATTGGCCGCGATAGCGGCCACATACACTTTCAAGGTGGAGGGTGACAGCCTACGCTCCAACCTTTCTTGCAGGAAAGAAAGCACTACTCCAATCGTGCGTCTTTGGGGGTCTTCTCGGCAAGAAGAACACCAGTTCGCGAACAGACTCCACTTCAGTGCATAGGCTTGCCTTGTAGAAGGAGCTCTAGCCTGAGTGATGGTCTCTACCACCACCTGTGGGAGACCACTCAAGTCTGCCGCGTCCCATCCAGGAGCCACACATGGAGGTTCCACAGGTCTGGACGCGGGTGCCAAATGGTGCCGAGCCCCTGAGAAAGGAGGTCCTTCCTCAGAGAAATGGGCCAGGGAGGGGCTGTCGCGAGGAGAATGAGTTCGGGAAACCAGGTCCGGGTGGGCCAGAACGGCGAGACCAGCAGGACCTGCTCCTCGTCCTCCCTGACCTTGCACGTCTGTGCGAGCAGGCTCACTGGGGGAAATGCATACTTGCATAGAGACCGAGGCCAGCTGTGTGCCAATGCGTCCATGCCGAGGGTGCCCTCGGTCAGGGAAAATACAGCTGGCAGTGGGAGGACTCGCGGGAAGCAAACAGGTCTACCTGAGCTTCCCCGAATCGACTCCAGATCAGCCGGATCGTCTCAGGATGGAGTCGCCATTCTCCGGGGAAAGTCGGCTGTCGTGAGAACGCATCGGCTGCACGATTGAGCTCCCCTGGAATGTGGACAGCGTGCAGCGATTTGAGCCGCGTGTGACTCCAGAGGAGGACATGGCGGGCGAGCTGTGACATGCGGCGTGATCGTATACCCCCCATCCGGTTGATATACGACACAGCCGCAGTGTTGTCTGTATGGACCAACACATGCTTGCCTAACAGCAGTGGCCGAAACTGCCGCAAGGCTATATGCACTGCCAGCAGCTCTAGGCAGTTGATGTGCCAAAGCAGTTGAGGCCCCGTCCAGAGCCCCGAGGCTGCCTGCCCGTTGCATGTAGCGCCCCAGCCCATGCTGGAGGCATCTGTTGTGACAACAACATGCCGAGACACTTGTTCTAAGGGCACCCCGGCCCGTAGAAAGGCAAGGTCCGTCCAGGGGCTGAAGGAGCGGCGACACTCCTGTGTGATGTTCACCCGAAGTGCACCGCGGCGCCATGCCCACCTCGGGACTCGGGAGTGCAACCAGTGCTGAAGTGGTCTCATATGAAGCAATCCGAGCGGCGTGACTGCAGCTGCGGATGCCATATGCCCCAGGAGCCTCTGAAACTGTTTCAGTGGAACCACAGTCCTGCCTCTGAAGGAACTCAGGCAGTTCAGCACTGATTGGGCACGCTCTTCCGTGAGGCGCGCCGTCATACTCACCGAGTCTAACTCCACACCAAGAAAAGAGATTCTCTGCGCAGGGGAGAGCTTGCTCTTTTCCCAGTTGACCCGAAGCCCCAATTGGCTGAGGTGCTGAAGCACCAGATCCCTGTGATTGCACAACTGTTCTCGGGACTGGGCCAGAATGAGCCAGTCAAGTCAAGTTCAAGTTTCAAGTTTTATTTGTCACATACACGACTATACAGAGATTGTATAACCAGCAGTGAAATGTGAATCCAGCAGTGAAATGTGAACCGTCGTCGAGATAGTTGAGGATCCTGACGTCCACTTCCCGTAACGGGGCAAGGGCGCCCTCTACGACCTTCGTGAAGACACGGGGAGAGAGGGAGAGCCCGAAGGGGAGGACCCTGTACTGCCACGCCCGACCTTCGAACGCAAACCGTAGGAACGGTCTGTGTCGGGGAAGGATCGAAACATGAAAGTAAGCATCCTTCAGGTCGATCGCTGCAAACCAATCCCGGGGCTGTATGCATTTGATCATACGCCTGTGCGTCAACATCTTGAACGGGAGCCTGTGCAGGGCCCGGTTCAGGAGTTGCAAATCCAGGATTGGTCGAAGACCACCGCCTTTCTTGGGTACGATGAAGTAAGGGCTGTAAAACCCCTGCCTTATCTCGGCTGGAGGGACCGGCTCGATTGCATCCTTTGCCAGGAGGACAGCAATCTCCTCGCGCAAGACAGGAGCGTTCCGAGCTGCCACAGAAGTCTCGAGAACGCCGCTGAACTTGGGAGGTCGCCTGGCGAACTGAATCGCGTAGCCGAGTCGAATTGTGCGCGTGAGCCAACGAGACGGGCTGGGCAGTGCAAGCCAAGCTTCCAGACGCCGTGCAAGTGGCTCCAATGGTACAATCGACGTACCTGCGGTGGTGCAGCGAAGGGGAGTAGAGCTGGATGGTACAGAAGGCAGCGCGTTCTGCAGCATCCATGCGGAACTCCCTGGGTCCCAAAGAGGACTGGCAAGAGGTGCGTGGGGAGGCACTGCGTCCCCGAACCGCGCTCTCTTGGCCGCTGGCAAAATGGGTCGCGGGCGAGAGTGAGGAGGCAATCCGCTTCAGCACGGGGCGGAGCAGCTCTGGAGGACGCAGGAGGGCGTCCACGGCGACGAGCAGACGGAGGCACCTCCTGCATCAACCCGGGGTCGGAACTACCCTCGTGCATTTCTTTGAGTGCCTCGGCTTGGTGAACCTGCAGGATCGCCATGGCATGCAGGGCAGAGGCTGCCTGGCTCGCAGCACTATAAGCTTTGGCTGCTAGAGCAGCCGTCAGCTTACAGGTTTTGGACGGGAGACGGGGACGATTCCTCCAAGTGGCGGCGTTTCGCGGGCACAAGTGCACCGCGACCACTCTCTCCACCTGGGGAATGCCCGCGTACCCCCTGGCAGCCCCGCCGTCGAGGGTAGTGAGGACGGAGGAGACAGACGAGCGGCTTCTGGCCGTAAAAGGGGCCATCCACGACTTTGTCAGCTCCTCATGCACCTCCGGGAAGAAAGGCACCGGAGTAGGGCGCGGTTGTGAGCAGAGAGACCAGGACGGGTGGCGGCAGAGGGTGCCAATCCTTTCAGAAAGGAAAGGCGAGATCGCAGTGATGTCATGTTCATACGCCCACAACAAGCGCATGAATCATCCACGAATGCAGCTTCAGTGTGCTGAATGCCCAGACACTGAAGACAACGATCGTGTCCGTCATCCGCAGACAGAAAACGACCGCAACCAAGAGGACACGGACAAATCGGCATCTTGAAAAAGACGCGATCGTCCGTGATTTGCTCTTTTAGAATTTGCTCTTTTAGTTGAAGTGCCCAGGGGAATCGCTGGTGAAGGGACTCCGCTGACTGCACCGTGACGCCAACCAGGAACAAATCAAAGATGAAAGGCTTTGTGGAGATCAGCGCACTTCTCATCCACTCGGCTCCGAAGTAAAAATCTGATGAGTGGATGCACCTGTCGCCCTTTTATACCCGTATGTACGGGGAGTGGCTCAGGTATGCAAATTCCACTAGCCAATATTCATTGGCGTTTTCTCTTTACAGAGATGATTGGGGCTTCCAGGTAAATCCCCTATGTCGTCACGACATAACTCGTAGTGACCGACAGATAGGGAACCTTGAATTTGTTTACATGTCATTTTTTGGCAAAATAACTTGTGAGATGTATGATATTCCATCATGTAAGCAAAGTCAACAGCATTTACAAGGTGTTTGGTTTCATTTCTTTGACATGTTCTTTGTGTAGCCTGTACATAGCCACGATTTAGCTTGTCGTCAGACCAGCTATTTGTAGCCCACTTATAGTCAAAACTGATTCATTGTAGTTTTTTGCCAGGCAGCGCTTGAGATGGTTGATATCCCATCATGTTCGCAGTGTCAATAATATCTACAAATATATAAGTGTCATTTCATGACATGGTCTATATGTAGCCACATTTTAGCTCTGAATTGGACGGGCTATGTGTAGTCTGCTTTTAGCACACCCGGTGAAATCCTGGCAATCAGTGGTCTAATTTGAACGGTTTGGCTATGAGCATAGACAAAATAGCCTTAAAATTGTTTTATTACTATTTATTTACTATGCCAAAAATAATTTAAATGTTTCAAAAGATTACTTGCATTGGATAATATGATGTCATGCATCCCATAAGCTGTTAAATGTAACAGTCATACACATTATAAGATATTATTGATATTATTTGACTGTCTTTCATTTTATAAATAAAAATGCAATTACAATTCCCAACCGCTAGATGGCAATTGTAGCCCTACTGAGACATGAGGCAACGCGTGATGGGAAAGTTAGTAGAGATCACTTTTGCATTTTGAATTTTGTTTTTACATGAGAGAGCACTAAGTTTACATGTCAGAGAGCAGCGGGCAAACAACAAACGATAAAGGACATTCCTACTTGGTCTTGTAAGTATCTGTGTTTTCGTTTTTACATGTGTTCATTATTTATATTCCCTCGTGTTTTTACATGTGTTACATGTTTTTACATGTGTTCATTATTTATATTCCCTGTATATTCCCTCGGTCCCTATCTACCGAGGTAATATACAGCCATACTGCTCGTTGCTGTATACATCCCTCCCAGCTCCAACAGGAGTGAGGCACTAAATGATCTGTACCAGCACACCAGTGAGCAGCAGACAGCCCACCCAGATGCTTTTCTCATCTTGGCTGGGGATTTCAACCACGCAGACTTAAAGAGTGTGTTCCCAAAAATACACCAACACATATACTTTCCAACAAGGGGAAAACATACTCTGGACTTTGTTTACACCACCCAGAGAGGAGCTTACAAGGCCCTACCCCTCCCCCACCTCGGAGCCTCAGACCACATCACTGTCATGCTAATGTCTGCATACAGACTGCTTGTTAAAGTCATCAAACCAATACACAAACAGATACAAGTGTGTCCGGAAGGGTCGTCAGAGGCAATTCCAGACTGTTTTGACACCACTGACTGGAATATGTTTAAGCAGGCTGCCACATACAACAACACTACAGACCTCCAAGAGTACTCAGAGACTGTCACTGCCTATATCACCAAGTGCATTGATGATGTAACGGTCACAAAGACTATCACTGTCTGGGCCAACCAGAAGCCGTGGCTGACAGGGGAGGTCTACAGACTTCTGAAGGCTCGGAACACTGCCTTTACAGCTGGAGATGAGGAGGGCCTGAAGACAGCACTGTTCACGGATGTAGCATTAAGCTTTGTTTACATGCTAACCAACCAAGCCACTGAAACGGTAACAATAAGGACATTCTCTAATCAGAAACCGTGGGTGGACAGAACAATCCGTGCTGCGGTTAACCAATGCACTGCCGCATACAACGCCGGTCTTTTGTCAGGAAACATGAGCGAGTATAAAGCATCATGTTATGCTCTCCGACGGGCAGTTAGAGCTGCTAAACTCCGATACAGAGAGAGAATTGAGTCACATTTTCAGCTCAATGACTCTCAACGCATGTGGCAGGGACTGAAGACCATCTGTTCCTCTGGAAATAACCCCTCCGCCGAGGTGAGAGCAGATCCATTGCTGGCCGAAGAGCTAAACACCTTCTACGGCCGCTTCGAATGCAACGGCGGCGCGACTCTGCCGATCAGCGCGTCAGGAAGCGGCAGACAGAGCAGCGATGTTGATCATGTTATCACCGTGTCGGAGGACGAGGTTCGGAGAGAATTAAGGAGAGTAAACATCAGAAAAGCCGCCGGACCTGATGGGATTACTGGCCGCGTTCTAAAGTCATGCGCCGATCAGCTTGCTGGTTTGTTTACTTCCATCTTTAATGAGTCCCTTGCTACCTCTGTGATTCCCACCTCATTTAAGAAATCTGTCATCATCCCTGTGCCTAAGAACAGTAAACCCTCTTGCCTGAATGACTATCGTCCAGTTGCCCTTACATCAACAGTCATGAAGGTTTTTGAGAGACTTTTAAAGAAACACATATGCTCCTCCATCCCTGCTACCTTGGACCCTCTTCAGTTTGCCTATCGCCCAAATAGGTCTACTGATGATGCCATCTCTCAGGTACTGCACTCCTCCCTCACACATATTGACAGCAAAAATGGCAACTATGTCAGACTGCTATTCATTGACTATAGCTCAGCTTTCAATACTATAGTCCCCACCAAGCTAGCTGTCAAACTCTCAGACCTCGGCCTAAACACTACACTCTGTGACTGGATTCAAGACTTCCTCACCGGCAGACCACAAGTGGTGAAAATGGGCCAGTTCACCTCCAACTCCATCACCCTGAACGTAGGAGCCCCGCAGGGCTGCGTTCTGAGTCCCCTGCTCTACTCTCTCTACACACACGACTGTGTGTCCTCTCACAGCTCCACTTCTATTGTTAAATTTGCTGATGATACTGTGGTTCTGGGCCTCATTTCCAACAATGATGAGACCGCATATTTGGGTGAGGTAGAGAGACTAACATCATGGTGCCAGGACAACTGTCTCTCTCTGAACGTGAGCAAAACTAAAGAGCTGATTGTAGACTTCAGGAAGAGACAGCAGCGGCCCTACACTCCTCTCATGATCAGCGGGACCCCTGTGGAGAGGGTGAGCAACTTTCTCGGTGTAAACATCTCCGAGGACCTGACTTGGACTGCACACATTCAAACACAGGTCAAGAAAGCCAGGCAAAGACTGTACCATCTGCGACAGCTGAGGAAATTCAGGGTCTCACCAGCAATCCTGAAAACTTTCTATTCAGGGGCCATAGAAAGTGTATTGACTCAGTGCATCTCAGTGTGGTACAGTAACGCCACAAATCAGGACTACAAAGCTCTGCAGAGAGTTGTGCGCTTAGCTGAGCGCATCTCTGGGTCTGCCCTCCCCTCCCTGCAGTACATCTACCTCAAACGCTGCAAAAGCAGAGCTGCAAAATAATCAAGGACTCAAATCACCCCGGTAACCGTCTTTTCACTCTGCTGCCATCTGGCAAGCGCTTCAGGAGCATGATGGCAAAAACTGAGAGACTGAGGAGGAGCTTCTACCCTCAGGCCATCAGGCTCCTAAACTCAGTCTCACAACATCTACAGGACTCAATTTAATATAAAAAAAAAAAACACCCATCATTCTCCATCATCCTCATTGCTGCTATGTGTACATACCCGGTACAACCTGTTTGCACATTCCTCTTGCACATCCCTGTTTATATTAATATTTATTAAATCCACAGTAGACTGTATTGCACATTTTAGTTCATTGCACATTTTACTCCTTATTTTATTTTATTTTTACTTATTTTTTGTCTTATTCCTACCTATATTTATATATACTCTCCTGTGTTATGTTTCAACTTTTGTTTTATTTTTTTGCACTGTCCATTGAGCGGACCCGTCCTGACCTACATTTCACTACTGATTATACCCTGTATGATTGTGTATGTGACAAATAAACAAGAACCTTGAACCTTGAACCTTGAACCAGCTAGGGCCAACCTATCCCGCGGCATCAGAGAGGCCAAGAGACAGTACTCCAGGAGGATAGCCCATTGTTTCAGCGACAGCAGAGACACTCGGTGCCTGTGGCAGGGGATACAGACCATTACGGACTACAATCCCCCACCACGGACCTGTGACAGCACCATTCCCCTGCTGAACGAGCTGAATGCCTTCTTTGCTCGCTTTGAGGCACAAAACAGCACCACTGCACAGAAGACTCCATCTCCTCCCGGCGACCAGATGATGACGCTGTACCCGGACAGCGTGAGGAGATCCCTCAGCAGGATCAATGCACGCAAAGCTCCGGGTCCTGACAACATTCCTGGGCGTGTACTGAGAGACTGTGCAGTGGAACTTACTGATGTCTTCACAGACATTTTCAACATCTCACTAAGTCAGGCTGTTGTCCCCACATGCTTCAAAGCTACCACCATCATTCCAGTCCCGAAGAAGTCATCTCCATCCTGCTTCAATGACTACCGTCCAGTAGCACTCACTCCAATTCTCATGAAGTGCTTTGAACGGCTAGTCATGCAACACATCAAGTCTGTCCTCCCCCCCTCCCTGGACCCCTTCCAGTTTGCATATAGGTCTCCTCCACCCAGCCCTCACACATCTGGACAAAAAAGACTCATATGTCAGGATGCTGTTCATAGACTTCAGTTCAGCATTCAACACAATCATCCCTCAACAGCTCACTCACAAATTGGTCCAGCTGGGGCTCAACACCTCTCTGTGCAACTGGCTGTTGGACTTCCTGACCGGGAGACCTCAGGCAGTACGGGTCGGCATTAACACATGACCATCACACTGAACACAGGGGCCCCCCAAGGATGTGTGCTGAGCCCCCTCCTCTTCACTCTGCTGACCCACAACTGCACACCGTCACACAACTCTAACCTTTTCATTAAGTTTGCGGATGACACGACTGTGGTGGGTCTCATTAGCAACAGAGATGAGACAAACTACAGGAGCGAGGTGAGCCGCCTGGCCGGGTGGTGCAGTTACAACAATCTCTCTCTGAATGTGGAGAACATGAAGGGGATTGTTGTTGACTTCAGGAGAGTGCACACACAGCATGCGCCTCTGACCATCAATGGTGCGACTGTGGAGAGAGTGAGCAGCACCAAGTTCCTGGGTGTGCACATCACAGAGGACCTCTCCTGGACTAACAACACTGCGGCACTGGCAAAGAAAGCACAGCAGCGTCTCTACTTCCTCTGCAAACTCAGAAGAGCCAGAGCCCCGGCCCCCATCATGTGCACCTTCTACAGAGGCACCATCGAGAGTATTCTAACTAGCTGCATCACTGTGTGGTATGGCGCTTGCAACGCATCCTGCCGCAAGTCACTTCAACGCATAGTGAGAGCAGATGAGAAGATCGTTTGTGTCTCTCTCCCCTCCCTCCAGGACATTTACAACACCCGTCTCACCCGCAAAGCCCTCTGCATTGCAGGTGATCCCACCCACACGACACACAGCTTCTTCAGTCTGCTGCCATCGACTGTGGAGTCTCCAGGCGAGGACCAGCAGACTGAAGGACAGCTTCATACATCAGGCTGTCAGGAAGCTGAACTCCCTCCCGTCCTTGCCCCCCCTCCCCTCTTTTACCCCACGCAACACTGAACTCTGACACTACGACCCCCCCCCCCCAGCTCCCCACATCCCCAGGACCTCCCCCCCCCCACTTACAAACTGTGACCTGCACCAGTCACTTTGTGCAGCATTGGACTGATCACTACCTCATCCAGCATTGACTGCAAACTACCTCTTCTGACAGTCTGATAAAAGACTGTTCTCTGTTCTCTGAGCTCTTATCACTTTAACAGACTGATAAGCTCTTTTTTGCACTACACATATATTTGCACAATTTTGTTTTATTTAACTGGTTTGCACTCTATCTGCCATGTGCCTTATGCCACTTTATCTATCTCTTTTTTTCTTTTTCTACAATGTCCTCATTTGTATATCTGTATAGTTTGTATGTACATATGTTTAAACTGTATTTATCTGTATTTGAACGTCTACTGTCAGTGTTTAATGTTAACTGTATGCACCAAGGGTCTGAGAGTAATGCAATTTCAGTTCTCTGTATGTATGTGCTGTACATGTGGAAGAATTGACAATAAAGCAGACTTGACTTGACTTGACTAGATTTATCTGTATTGTTTGTTATCATGTTTAGGAACCGTGATATTGAAGGGAGCATATTGTTGTTGGTAGTGATCCATGACTAGGCCCACGGTTCAACATGCATGTGTTCAGAGGATTAATTGCAAAATTTAATAGATAATAGAGTAAAAGTCTTATTATTTGTACGTGTTTACAAACTCAAGCAATTTTTAAACAGTGCAAGAAGAGGCGAAAGAGCAAACAACAGAACAAAAACAACTTTGCCAAAGATTAATCTATATTAATTTATACAGTGAACACACTCAGAAGAATTGGACAAATTGAGGAGGTGTTTCAACATCTGCAAAAGCAGTTGGAAATTGAGGAGATCTGGGCGGAGGTAAAAGAATAAAAAATAAAAAACAACTCTCCAAAATAAAATTTTCTCACTAAAGCTCTCATCTTTGACAAAGTCCATCATTTATTTTAATTATTATATTGAATGTTTGACTGAACAATGGCTTGTTACATTCAGAGATAGCATGAGCTAATTGAATAGAATATCTTTGTCATTTTTCAAGTACAATAAGATTTATTTTGAAACTTCCAAATTGATAGTAAAGCTTAAAATACAAATGATTGAGGGAGATCACGTGACCCATCGACAGCGATGCACGCATAGTCTTTCACTCTGATCACTTTGTCAAATAGTATATTATCCTGTCAGTAAATTTCAAACCACTCTGCATTGGACCCATCGTGAGTATTTCAGCAGACAAGGGCGATCGGAAAGGAGAGATTGAGCAATCGCCAAAGAAGAAAAAATTCAAAGATTCCACCATCTCCAGAGAGGATCTCGACGATGCTATCGCTAACGGTATCAAGCTAGCATTTAAAGAGCAGCAAAGCACTTTAGATTCGGTTGTGACTTCGGCAGTAAGAGATGCGGTGGACTCTGTGCTAATTCCAGCATTGCGTGAACTGCGTGCGGACATACAAGCGACTAACAATTGCGTTAAAGAGCTGAGAGCGGAGCTTGAGATGCTAGCTACCGTGGCGAAGCAGACACGTGACTGGGTTGATTCCATTCAAGCAGCTGCACGTGAGGATAGGAGGACAGTCACGGACTTAAGAAATCAGCTGGAGCGACTCACCGAGAAGATGACGGATACTGAGGATAGGAGCAGGAGGAATAACGTGAGGCTGGTGGGGTTGCCAGAGGGGGCGGAGGGCTCCAACGTGGCTGGTTTCCTCAGAGTTAATCTTTCCAAGTGGATCCCTTCCTTGAGGGACCGTAACATCGAGATTGACCGGGCACATCGCTTATATGACGGAAGGAAAAACTCTGATCGGCCGCGCACTCTCATCTTCCGTGTACTAAGATGGCATGACAGATCGGAGATCCTGAAAGGTGCTCGGCAGGCTTATTCGGTGAAATGCATGCAGGACAATGTCACACTACTATTTTTTCCCGACTTTAGTCCAGCCACAACCATCAGGAGAAAGGCCTTTAATCCGGTTTTGAAGAAGATGATAGCGCTTGGTCTCCAGCCCTTCCTCACCTATCCGGCGGCAATTAAACTACGGCACAAGGGTGAGCAGAGAAGTTTCGACTCTCCTCAGAAAGCAGAGGATTTTATCAGCTCCCTGTCACAGAAGAAAACATATGCTGAGGCTCTACAAGGCAACGGGAAAGCGGTGGCCATCATCTCTTCGACCCGGCGGGAGGGGCTTGAAGGCCGGGATGGAGGCGATCCCAACTGCCCGGGAGAAGATGGTGGCAGGGTGGAGACGGATACTTGCTAAATCTCTTTTTATTTATTTTTATTTTTTCTTTCCTCTCTGATACTGTTTCAGATACTGTTTCTATTTATCCGACACAACTGTCTCTTTGCTGGTAAGACTAACACACTTTTTTCTTTTTTGGAGGGGACTAATGGAGAGTAGGTTTAATTACAATAATTTTTTTGGCTGGGTGAGGCTTTTGGGAGACATGTCTTGCGTTGAAGTGAACCGGTCACGTATCATTACCATTTTTTGTTGCTCAATCAGGCCTACATTCTCGGTAATGTGCGGTCTGAGTTGTTTCCTGTTTATAGTTGATCCTTGTTCATGTTTATATAAGGTTTTTATTTTTTACAACAGACATTCATATTTTTATTTACTTTACCTTATTTCTAAAAGTTACATTTAATGATTGAACACCTCGGAAATGATGAGGAGGGTAGATTTGTTTTTATCCGATGCAAAATACATAATACTAGGTTAGCATTGGTCTCTATCTACGGTCCGAATGAGACAGACAGTGCATTCTTCACAAAGGTTTCCAAAACTCTACTTGAGCAGATTGATTGCCCTCTAGTGGTGGGTGGTGATTTTAATGCTGTCGTAATTCCTGCTTTAGATAAATCTCAATCTGATACAACAGCCAATCCATCCTCTAAATTACTGAATACATTTATCACTGATCTCAACTTAATCGATCTTTGGAGAATTCAGAATACTAAATCTAAGGACTTCACTTTTTTTCTAATAGACATAAGACTTTCTCTAGGAAAGACTACATATTTTTCAGCCCATCTTTAATTTCGTCTAATTCCTCCATCTCTATATTACCAATTTTACTATCCGATCATTCTGCGGTGTTATGCAATATTTCTCTTTCCGATATTAAAGCCAAGTCCCCTAGATGGCGCTTTAACATATCATTACTAAGTAATCAGACTTTCATTATTTCTCTAAAAGAATACATAAAGGAATTTCTTGAAATTAATATGCCCTCTGATGTGGATCCTCAAATACTGTGGGAAACTACTAAGTGTGCTATACGAGGTTTCTGTATATCTTTCTCTTCTACTCTTGCCAAAGTGAAAATTCACCAGTTTACACAATTAGAAAATAAAATCCAATCATTACAAAACCTACAAAAACAACATTTTACTGAGCAACAGGCTACCCAGCTGTCCTCTTTAAAAGAAGAATATGATTTACTTTCACACTCAAAGGCGGAATTTATCTTACATAGGACTAGGCAAAAATATTATTTCGAATCAGAGAGGCCTAGTCACTTATTGGCCCTTAGGCTGAAAGGATGCGAGTCTAAGGCATATATTAGCGCAATAAAATCATCGGATGATCAGGTCACCATGAACCCTGTGGCAATTAATGACATGTTTAAAGGTTTTTACACAAATCTGTATAAAGCCGAAACAGATTTTGATGAACCAATTTGTAAGCAGTATTTAGATAAATTGGAATTGCCTCGGATTTCACAGATGGATAAAGAATCTTTGGAGGCCCATTAAGTATGGAGGAGCTCCTCTTCTCTCTAAAAAGTCTTCAAAAGGGCAAATTGCGGAGATCACGTGACCCACCGATGGCAATGGAGGTGTAGTTCGACTGCTCCCTGACTCGGTATCCTTAATCTGTTTTTTTCTCAGTAAAACTATCAATATTTGGTTAGTTTTTGACTGTTTTCTAACGGAGCTACAAATGAAGATGGCAAAACGTCAATTAACACTGGCTTCGCCAGAGAAAAAGCGAGTTAAAGATCCTAATTATGTTCCTGAGGGGGAACTTCGCACCATTGTGGCCGACGAGTTAAAGATGCACCTTAGTTTCGTCAGGGAACTGTTTAAGGAAGAATTCGCTCCAATTGCGGATAGACTTGGAGTTCTGGAAGAAGATGTTCGTCTGATAAGAAATAACTTTGACAACATGCAAACAGCTCTTCGTCACGCAAAAAAAGACACCATGGAGGTTAAGCTAACAGTGGACTCCCTTCAGGAAAAGTTGGCGAGAATCGAAGATAAAAGTCGCCAGTCCAAGGATGCTGCATGCCAAGACATCACAGCTGAACACTGCCAGGGGTGGATAAGGCATACCAAAAGACACCTTGCCAGAGAAGAAGTTATCAGGTGTGATGTGGATGAGAACATGTGGCCAAATGCAGAAGACCGGTCAGATTGGAAGATTACTTTTTTATTTATATGTTTCTGTATTCTTCTGTGGATTTTTCTGTTACACTATTTTGTACTTTCATATAATAAATGGCAACTGTATTGCATATTTTTGTTACCTTGCAGTAATGGCCTGTTGCAAATAAAGCCTTTACTTTAGTAATTCTGTCTCTGTCTTCTTTTTTTCACAAACCGTACATTCTATAAAGCTACTCTGAGACAGATCATTCATTTTTTGTATTGAATTTTTGGAGCAAAATAAACTAAATGCATGCATTTACCAAACCCAATGAAACAAACATGTAGAGAGGCTTCAAAAAACTGCAAAACACAATTTATGATCAATATAATATAGTGTTGTATAAGGGCAGATCTGACACATAAAATAATGCAGTTTCTGTAATTCCATTTGATGTTAGTGTTTTTATAATATTCTGCTATGATTGACTAAATGGTCCTGTTGGACGAGAAAATGTGTTAGTGTTTTGGAATAATAATTTGATTTTGAGACATGTTTGCAGTGTTTTGGTAGATATAGTGCATTGTGTTAGTGTATTATTGTATTTTGAAAATTAGTGTCGGAGTTTAGTTTGCAATGTGTGATTTTGAGCATGAAATTAACTGTTTTGTCAATTGTGTGCTGTAGGTGTGTTGTTGCGTTAAGAGTTTAGGAAAATTGTTAGAAATATTGTAAAAATTGTCATAGCGATCGTAAAAACTGTAACATGAACATTTTGATTAACTGACATCAACAAACATTAATAAATGCTGTGAAAATATATTTTTTTAATTGATAGTTCATGTTAGTTAATGCATTTACTAATGTTAACAAATGAGACATTATTATAGTGTTACCAAAGCTTTTAATGATTTATAAGCATTTTTTAGCAATTTACTTTTCCATGAACTAACATGAACAATTTTTACTAACACAAATAAATAAAGTAAAAATATATTGTTCATATTTAGTTTATGTTAGTTGTGAATTAACCAATGTTAAAAAACTATATTATTTAACTGTTAGTTAACATCAACAACAATTATATACCCTTTATTAATTAATATTAATTAATATTAAAAGATTGATATTAAGTCCAAAATGTATTAATACATTATTACAATTTAAAGTTGTATCTTTTGAACATGACTATTTTTACTAACATTAAAAAGATTAATAAATGCTGTAAAAATATTTTGTTCCTTGTTTGTTCATACTATCAATGAAGAATTAGCATGCTGTAAAAATACATTGTTCACTGGTAGTTCATGTTAGTTAATGCATTCCCTAATGTTAACAAATTAGACCTTATTATAAAGTGTTACTAAAACCTTTAATGATTCATAAGCATTTCATAAGCATTATAAAATGATGTTGTCAGTGCCCTACAAATTAACTGGTTCTAACATTTTTTTGTCCGTAAAATTGACAGAAAAGGATAAGGCCTAAGAGATTTCTTAAGCTGTAATGCAAAAAAGAAAAATATAGTAAATAAATAAATAAATACTGATTGTTTTTTTTCTAGTGATTAAAGAGATGTTTAAAAGTCTCTCTCTCTCTCTCTCTCTCTCTCTCTCTCTCTCTCTCTCTCTCTCTCTCTCTCGCTCGCTCGCTCTCTCTCTCTAAGTAAGCCCATCCATTTTTGCCCATGTGGGACCTACTTAGCTGACCCAAGTGGGCCCCAGATAAGATGCCCATTTTGGGACATATACATGTTGTATACCAGTAAGACTTTCGTTCATCTTCGGAACACAAATTAAGATATTTTTTAAGAAATCCGAGAGCTTTCTGACCCTGCATAGACGGCAACGCAACTGAAACGTTTCATGGCCCAAGGTATTAAGAACATCTTTGAAATAGTCCATGTGACATCAGTGGCTCAACTATAATGTTATGAAGCTACAAGAATACTTTTTGTGCACTTCTAAGTCAGTCTCCACCGCCATTCATGAGAGTACCACAATGCATGCTTGTGAAAAAGTATTCTCGTAGCTTCATAAAATTACGATTGAACCACTGGTGTCACATGGACTGTTTTAACGATGTCCTTACTAACTTTCTGGGCCTGGGGAAGTTTCAGTTGCATTGCTGTCTATGCAGGATCAGAAAACTATCGGATTTCATCAAAAATATCTTAATTTGTGTTCCGAAGATGAACAAAGGTCTTACGGGTTTGGAACGACATGAGGGTGAGTAATTAACGACAGAATTTTCAATTTCGGGTGAACTATCACTTTAAGTAAACATATTGTCCAGCATTGTACCATAAATAGTCTTTAATATTTATAATGTGTCTATATTAATGTTAAAATTAATGATTGGTTCTTGCAGTACTGTGGAACATTACACAGCAGGCATGCTGCTCAGCGGTGTAGGAGATGCTCTGGGTTACAGGAATCAACTGTGGGAATACAACCAATCTGGCCCTGCCATCCACCAGGTCAGACATACAACAATACAACAATTCTTACTGTTAAGAAATCTGTGCATTAATATATATATATATATATATATATATATATATATATATATATATTAATATTGTAAGTTTATTGTTATTTTTTTAATATTCAGTTTATTGTTAGACATATATCTGTATTATAGAGGAATATGGTTAATGTAAAAAAAATAATATATATATATATATATATTGTGACGAGTCAGCTGCCTCCCCCTAATTATCAGCACTCCCCGTCCCTTAATCGCCGCCCTTCACCAGGCTCCCGACGGGAGTGGGTGTGTGAGAGAGGAGGGGCGCTGAAACAGCCAGGTCTGGCGGCGTGTGATGAGGCACACACCTGAAGTGAATGGAGCCTCATCACCGCCGCTGTTATATGCCGGCTGCGCCTCTCCTCTGGAGACCGGTCTCTTCCCCGTGCATGCACGCTGGTGTCCTCGTGGGTCCAGGAAGGGAGCGCGGAGGGATTTCCGCGCCACCAGAGTCCGAAAGCCGCACCCGTTTTACGGCCGTCGGGCCAGGATGCCGGGCCGAGCAAGTCCCGCCGGACTCCGCGGAAGAAGAGGAAGAGCCGCCGCTATGATGAAGCCGCCGCCCCTCGCACCCCGGACCAGAGCGGGAGCGCGTGCGGCCGCCGGACTCCGTCCCCTTACCTGGACCCTCCCTTCCAGAACACTGCCCTCCTTCACGAGCCCCGCAGCACGACGAGGACACCAGACCCCCTGTTTCTTTTGGACACTTTTTCCCCTTTGGACACTTTATTTTATTATTTCTGTTTAATAAAAGCCTCTCCGAGGCCTGACGCCACACCCACTGTGTCTGTCGTTTGCTCCTCCCGCCACAATATATATATATTGGCACATTATTTTAATTTAATATGTACAGAATCTATGGCACGCTCTCACTTACTACCGCTGGAAATCATTTACTTGTACTTTGGTCCGTCTGTCTTCCAAGTGTCATGTAGTGTTACACTGTTATAACATACTATGATAGTATTGTGGTACCCAAGCCTCAATAGTATTGTTTTCCAAAATATATATATTTTTTGCATTGTTTTCAATTTTCAACTGATTTTCAGCTTTATTTTTTAGTATTCTTTTTAGTAAAATAATAATAATAATAATAATAAACAATATTACTTACTGAAACTTACTGAAAATTGAATAAAGTTTAGACTATTTTCTGGTGGTACTTATTAGCCTATTATCTGAGCCAATATGTTACATTTCTTTTCTCTTCTGAAAATATTCTCTCTTCTGAAAACTCCCATTGTAATCAGTGAAGCTGACTACAATGCACAATTAATTTTTAACCTCTTAAACTCTGCGAAACCATGTTAAAAATGTTTATGCTTCATTTTCCACACATGGGGTAAAAGGCTCACCAGCATGGGTCAAAAGGCACACAGTATTGATACAAATACTTCAGCTAAAATATATATATATATATATATACAGTATATATATATATATTTTATATATATATAATGTCTAAGTTAATACTTGTTTAAAACAATCACTTTATCAAAGTTTGTACTATTTTCTACTTATTTTGAAAAATAAAAGAATACATTTTTTGTTCAGTAAATATACTGTCATTAAAATGTTAATATAAAAATATATTTTAATATACAGAAACAAAATAATTTTAAAAAGTAAAGATTCTGAAAGCTCTGAAGGAGATCCCATAATAATTTAATATAGATTTACAGTAGTAACAACAGATGATATTTTATTATATGATATGATTAATATCATGTTTTTAAATATGATGGTTTCATTCTAAACATGGTGATTATCTCTAATATGCACACCCAACATAATACAGGTGCATCTCAATAAATTAGAATGTCATGAAAAAGTTCATTTTTTCTTGTAACTTGTTTCAAAAAGTGAAACTTTCATATATTTTAGATTAATTACATGTAAAGTAAAACATTTCAAAAGTTTTTTTTTGTTTTAATTTTGATGATTAGAGCTTACAGCTCATGAAAGTCAAAGATCAGTATCTCAAAATATTAGAATATTTACATTTGAGTTTCAATAAATGACGATCCATACAGTATAAATTCTGGGTATCTCTTTGAAACCACAATAATGGGGAAGACTGCTGACTTGGCAATGATCCAGAAGACGAACATTGACACCCTCCACAAAGAGGGTAAGTCACAGAAGGTCATTACTGAAAGGTGTGGCTGTTTACAGAGTGCTGTATCAAAGCATATTAAATGCAAAGTTTACTGGAAGGAAGAATTTGGGTAGGAAAAGGTGCACAAGCAACAGGGATGACCGCAAGCTTGAGAATACAGTCATGCAAAGCTGATTCAAACACTTGGGAGAGCTTCACAATGAGTGGACTGAAGCTGGAGTCAGTGCATCAAGAGTCACCATGCTCAGACATCTTCAGGAAAAGGGCTACCAAGCCACTTCTGAACCAGAGACAATGTCAGAAGCATCTTACCTGGGCTGTGGAGAAAAATAACTGGACTGTTGCTCAGTGGTCCAAAGTCCTCTTTTCAGATGAAAGTAAATTTTGCATTTCATTTGGAAATCAAGGTCCCAGAGTCTGGAGGAAGAGTGGAGAGGCACAGAATCCATGTTGCTTGAAGTCCAGTGTGAAGTTTCCACATTCAGTGATGATTTGGGCTGCCATGTCATCTGCTGGTGTTGGTCCACTGTGTTTTCTGAAGTCCACAGTCAACGCAGCCATCTACCAGGAAATTTTAGAGCACTTCATGCTTCCCTCTGCTGACAAGCTTTATGGAGATGCTGATTTCATTTTCCAGCAGGACTTGGCACCTGCCCACACTGCCAAAGGTACCAAAAGCTGGTTCAATGACCATGGTGTTACTGTGCTTGATTGGCCAGCAAACTCGCCTTACCTGAACCCCATAGAGAATGTATGGGGTATTGTCAAGAGGAAGATGAGAGACACCAGATCCAACAATGCAGATGACCTGAAGGCCACTGTCAAAGAAACCTGGGCTTCCATACCACCTCAGCAGTGCCACAAACTGATCACCTCCATGCCACGCCGAATTGAGGCAGTAATTAAAGCAAAAGGAGCCCCTACCAAGTATTGAGTACATATACCGTAAATGAACATACTTTCCAGAAGGCCAACAATTCACTAAAAATGTTTTTTTTTATTGGTCTTATGAAGTATTCTAATTTGTTGAGATAGTGAATTGGTGGGTTTTTGTTAAATGTGAGCCTAAATCATCACAATTAAAAGAACCAAAGACTTAAACTTCAGTCTGTTTGCATTGAATTTATTTAATACACGAGTTTCACAATTTGAGTTGAATTACTGAAATAAATGAACTTTTCCATGACATTCTAATTTATTGAGATGCACCTGTATATGATATTCACTATCTGAATCTAACCCTGTCATGTCAACAAATGAAAAAGTCAGCTATCTGTTAATTATCATGTTAATTACTGTGCCTTTAGCCCCAACAGCAGGGGCGCTTTTTACCCCAAATACTATACTTTTACATATTCTTTCGTTATTTAAAACCTATTGCTTTAATTATCTTAAACAAAACTGAAAATCTTTAAGAAGTCCTTTGTATCAAAATATATGCATTAATTTTAGCGATCTACAACATTTTTAAAAAGCATAAAATATTAGATCAAGGAAGCACAGAATCAACTTTGCACTGCTGCCCGCGATCGCTTCAAGGATCAGACAAATTTGCACATGCATCTTGAAAAACTGATGTTTTGGAAAGTGCTATGCCAAGTTATTCTGCCATCTAGTGGTTTAGAGGAAAATAATATCAAAGGCACCTTTTACCCTGGGGCACCTTTAGCCCCATTGTACCCTACTATTTGAAAGCTTAGAGTCTCATCTTTACAAAGAATACCTTCTGGTTTTATGTATAGCAGTCAAATTAAGCTACAAAACAGTCAAGGTATATCACAAGAAAGCTGTCATTCTCAGGAATTTGACTATGTAGTTTATTTCATTGTGTGACAATCACAGATCGAATGATATTCAATAGAATCACGATGTCAAATGTTACCTCAGAGGAAACAAAGTGAAACGTCACATTCCTACTCATACTATCGCTTCAGTCAGCCGCATACAGCCACAAACTTAGATTAGGATCTCTTCTTTCAAACGAGAGCATTTTCACATTTCTTTGTGCTTGCATTGGTGAGAAATCCACTGTTTTGTCGCAGAAGCGCACCAGAGATAAAAAGACGCACTTTTTGGCAAACATGCTCTCTCCAAATCATAGCAGCTCCGGCCAGTGGCTCTTATCTTTTAAAACTCTGGGCTGCTCAGTGGGCTGCAATAGGTCAAATTACACGCCGCTCAAGCACGCCAGCCACTCAGAGCCATGAATATACGGCTGATATGCGCGTCTACAAGAATTTATAGTGCTTATATTCAGGTTTCTGATATAATTATAATTAGTTTGAAACGTGAAAGCACCTCAAACAATCTGATAAACTATGTATTTACATTAATCAGTACCGCCGCTCCCTATATGCAGAGTACGCCGTTTGCGTAGGGCACCAACTCCCAGGGGGGCACCATCCCAGTTGCTCAAAAAAAAAAAAAAAAACTGACGCGCCATTCCCGCGCCCGCTCTCACCTCATGTTTGTGGCTGAATGCAGATGATCTTAATTGACGGACAACTATGCCCGTGAAAAGACATCGGCACCGTGAAAAGAGGGGAAAAAAAAGATGAAAACGAAGCCCTCACATCATTTTCAGGTAGGCTACATTCACAGCAGGGGCGGAGCCAGGGGGGCCGTGGCCACCACTAACCTAAGCTTGGCCACCCCTTTGGCCACCCCACTCAAAACTGCCATTTTTGTCCCTTTTTTTCTTGACAAGAAATACATTTATTAAGACGCGGAACCGGCGTATCTCTTTATGACCACATAAAATGGGAGACTTTTCAGACGCGCACTTCAGCTTCGCCACAGCAGCAGGCGCAGGTCAAACGAGCGTGGAAAAGAACAGGAACCAAATGAGCTTCAGTAGAACAACAGTGAACTGCGGTCTGATGAGATGCTGTTAGGCTATATATCAGCAAAACAAACGTCCCTGTCCTGTCAGCCGTCACTGTGCTCACGGCGCACACTCTTCATCTTTACGCGAATATAAGATGCACGCTCTCAGGGGTCACCAACGTGGTGCCCGCGGGCACCTGGTAGCCCGCATGGAGTCTCTGAGTCGACCGCCAAGCACGTTCTATAAATAGCCTGAATTAGCGCCGGACGATAAACGATATCATATTGAGATTATGATAAAAAATTATGTTAATAATGATGATAAGCTCTGGACATTTTTACTCAATATGGATTAATCTAACATTCTATCACACAACAGAAATAAATGCTTCAGCAGCCAGTCAGTGCATGTGGCTAATAAATCTGCATGTTCTGTGTGTCTCTGTGTGAATGCGTCTAATACACAAACTCAAACACACATGACTCGCGGTGTTTTCAGCATCTGTGTCTCAATATATGAGGACATGGACACATGCACTTCATCTCCACAGCTGCTCTGAGAGTCACTTCACCAGCTTTATGCAGTTTCATTTGAGAAAAATTACCGTCAAATACACGCTGAAACTAAAACCAAAACTGAAAGACCTTCACGACAAACCGCCAAAATAAAAGCCCGGTTTAACTTTTGTATAGAATAGTTTATATATATTATATATATGACTTTTGTAATATATTTTGGCCGATTATATTACTACTGTATACTAAAACGCAATTCTCATAGTAATAATAATAATATTAATAATATAATTTTAAGGAATATCATACAACCAAGTTATTTTTTTTATTATTATTTTATCTTATCTGATAAAACGAAAATGCATTTTTTTTTTGTAATGAATCATAAAACACAGAATCCATAAAAAATTTAAAGGAAACACAGAATTTAGGGAAAAATAAAATTAAACATAAGTTTAAAGGTAGTTTAAAGGCCCTAAATTAAAAGGTAGGTCCTCTGTGGAATTTAATTGTGAACAAAGTTATGTTTACCTTCATTCTCAAGGTCTAACAAACACACGTGGAAAGCATTTCCTTCTCCGTTAATGGTAAATTAATATCATATATCAATATTGTATGATATAGGAAAAAAAATATTGTGATAGCCTATTTTTATAATTTTTTCTGGAATATTTTCCTGGATTGATAAAAACATTGAAAATGCGACCCCTGCTCTATATCTTCATCATAAATAATGCGCGCAAGAAACTATGAGCTTACAAAGTTCTATCGTCAGTTAAGTCATGAAACTATCAAAAAGGCAATTTGTGCATTCATGTATGTATAGCATCACATTAAAGAACGTCTCTCAAATGCACGTAGCCTACTAAAATATTGTGCAATTCGAGATCACAGTATAAGGCACAAGCTGATGTTTTTTTTTGTATGCACAAGTAAATATGAACACAGTGCACTTATACTAGAAAATATGCGCTGTTTTTATTTTTTTATTTGTAAAGTACAAACGAAAATGAAACCATTTAAATGCATAAAATAACTAATTTTACTGACATTTATGTGCTGTTGACTTCCGGCCTTTTTTTTTTCTTTTCTTTTTTTTATTAACCAATTCTTATCACTATCTGCATGTCTCATCTGCATATCTATGCAATGATGGAGAACAAGCTTTTAGGGGTTTTGAGAACTGAGAAATAAAGCTATAGTGAGCCCCTTTATTAAAATACCTGGAGGTGAGGAATAATACACAAGTTGTCATGTTCACTCAGCATTACTTGATCTAATTCACAAATATCTCAATTACAATTTAGTAGAAATTAATTGTATTCCGTTGTGTTTTAGGCACTCAAACAGTCCAATACTTTATAGTCAATCACATTTTTATATTGAAATAATGAATATTTCTTTGCCACCCGAGACTGGTTGCTGGCCCCTCCCTGGCCACCCCTATGAAAACATCCTGGCTCCGCCACTGATTCATAGCCTAATCAAAGAAGTATTAAGATAATACACTTTTTTTTTGTGGTTATAAAAACAGTCCTAAGCCAACAACAGCTTTTAAAATTACTTAAAATGCATTATATAAAAACAATGAGGCAACCCTGCTGAAAAAAACTATAGAACCATCACAGAAAATTCCAACACCATCACAAATTAATCACAAATAAATCACAAATGCCATTACAAACTATCAACTTTTAACCATTAACACCATTAAAAAATGTTTTTCTGTAGTGTGTTTTGGGACATATTCCATTAGGATTTATTGGTTTTAACAAGCCACCAATAGAAGGTGACCAATTACCAGTAGAGGCCAACAGGGTCCATTACAGTTTCCATTAAAACCAATACAAGTCCCATTAGAACCAGTAAAACCATTACAAATTTTGTGATCAGGTGTCTATTGTTTTTTTCAACATTACATGTTATAAATGCCTGTAAAGGGAGCCAAAGGCCTGGTAATTGCTGCTGTTATACTTACAGGACGACATATCCTTGTTTAATAGGCTATTGACCAAACATTTCATTCAAATATCCACTTAATCTTTATTTTTTGGCAACCTTTTTGCTATAGATGACACAGCCTCTATAATTTCTTCAACAAAAAACATGTGGACATCACAACCCTTACAAAAAAAATAACCATGGTTTTCGTAGTAAAACTGCTTAATTTTCTTTTGCGTGATTTCTGAATGCTTGAGACCATAAAATCAAGGCAGCGGCTATTTGCACTAAGTGTAAATAGCGATAGATGCTATTTACACTAAGTGCAAATAGCAATATATGCTATTTACACTCAGTGTAAATAGCAATTAGATGCTATTTACACTAAGTGCAAATAGCGATGGATGCTATTTACACTAAGTGCAAATAGCAATGGATTCTTTTTACACCAAGTGAAAATAGCAGTATTTTTTAACTATATGCTAAGTGCAAATAGCTATAGATTCTATTTACACTATGTTAAAATAGCAAGATTTTCTGCTATTTATACTACTTATTGCAAATAAATAGCAATTATCTGCACCTCAGTATTGTAGTACATTATAAAACAGTACGCAATAATAAGGTATTGAGTGTAAATTATAGTTTTAATTAAAATTAAATATATCATTTATATATCATCGTGATATGCAAATATATCTGTGGAGCTTTTAGTGGGCAGGAGCTACTGACACGTCAGAGTGATAGAGAAACATGGATAAATGAGTAATAAGCAGCGTTCTGTGTGTGTATCCCAAGACAAAGATAACTACAATGCTAATAATAATGATATACATTTAAAAAAAATGTTCTAAGGGTATACTCACACTAGGCACAATTGCCTTGTACTAAAGCCCAAGCGCGATTGTCCTTTCGCTAACAGACAGATATCACAGGATTATTACAGAGGCAGCTGAGGATAATGGTGGAATTTGCAGCTTTACTCACAAACTACAATACATGTTCATCAATAAGATGAGAACCAGACCCATTAGAAATCTAAATATTCTCGAAATTAAATTAATTGAAAAGTGTGATATCCAAGTAGTAATAAAGATTTTTGCTGTCATAATGATAACAATAGTCAAAGTCAAAGTCAAAGTCTGCTTTTATTGTCAGTTCTACATTTACATTTACATTTAGTCATTTGGCAGACGCTTTTATCCAAAGCGACTTACAATTGGGGAATACATAAAGCGATTCATCTTGAAGAGGCAATCAGACAGAGGAAGTGCTCGTAACACCAAGTCTCAGTCATTGTTCAAATAAGTACAAGCTAGCAAGGGAAGGGGAGAAAGATGAAGGGAAAGTTTTTTTTTTTTTTTTTTTTTTTTATGAACAAGTTTAGGATGAAGTCAAGTAGTGCCGAAAGAGATGAGTTTTCAGTTGTTGCTTGAAGATTGACAGGGATCCAGCATTCCGGATAGGGGTGGGAAGATTATTCCACCATCCAGGTATGGTGAATGAGAATGTTCTGGAGAGTGATTTTGAGCCTCTCTGTGATGGTACCACAAGGTGTCGCTCACTAGCAGATCTCAGACTTCTGGAGGGGATGTAGTAGTTCGTAATAGTGAGTGGAAGTAGGAGGGTGCTGAGCCTGTGGTCGTTCTGTATGCAAGCATCAGTGTCTTGAACTTGATGCGAGCTGCCACTGGTAGCCAGTGCAATGAGATGAAGAGAGGTGTAACATGGGTTCTTTTGGGCTCGTTGAAGACCAGTCGTGCCGCTGCATTCTGAATCATTTGTAGAGGTTTGATTGTGTTTGATGGAAGTCCAGCCAGAAGGGCATTGCAGTAGTCCAGCCTAGAAACGACAAGGGCCTGGACAAGAAGTTGTGCAGCATGCTCTGTCAGAAAGGGCCTGATTTTTCTGATGTTGTGTAGCGCAAACCTGCAAGATCGAGCAGTCTTTGCAATGTGCTCTTTGAAGGTCAGCTGGTCATCAAAGATTACACCAAGATTTCTGACCGAAGTTGATGGGGTAATTATTGATGTGCCTAACTGAATCGAGAAGTCATGCTGTAGAGTCGGAGTGGCAGGGACGACAAGAAGCTCAGTCTTTGCCAGGTTGAGCTGTAGGTGATGCTCTTTCATCCATGCCGAGATGTCCACCAGGCAGCCTGAGATCCGTGCAGCTACCGTTGGATCATCTGGTTGAAAAGAGAGATAGAGCTGTGTGTCATCGGCATAGCAATGGTAGGAGAAGCCATGTGCCTGTATGATGGGTCCCAGTGATGTAGTGTATGTGGAGAAGAGGAGGGGTCCAAGAACCAATCCCTGAGGAACTCCAGTGTCCAGTCGATGTGCTTTGGATACCTCCCCTCCCCAGGCCACCCTGAAAGACCTACCGGTGAGATAGGATTCAAACCAGCGAAGTGGAATCCCAGTGATGCCCAGCGATGAGAGGGTGGACAGGAGGATCTGATGATTGACAGTGTCAAAAGCAGCAGAAAGATCCAGCAGAATGAGGACTGATGATTTGGAATCGGCCTTTGCAATTCGCAGGGCTTCCGTGACTGAGAGTAGCGCAGTCTCTGTTGAATGGCCACTCCTGAAACCTGACTGTTTAGCATCCAGTTTGTTGTACTGTGAAAGAAACAGTGAGAGGTGGTTGAAGACAACTTGTTCGAGTGTTTTCGCTACGAATGGAAGGAGAGAGACAGGTCTGTAGTTTTCTAAAAGAGAAGTGTTTAATGTAGGTTTTTTGGGCAGTGGGGTTACCCGAGCCTGCTTGAACGCTGTGGGGAAGATGCCAATGCGGAGAGATGTGTTGATAATGTGTGTGAGTGCCGGTAAGAGTGTGGGAGAGATTGCTTGGAGAAGGTGAGAGGGGACTGGGTCAAGAGGACATGTTGTAGGATGGCTGGAGAGGAGAAGTTTGGATACTTCCGCCTCGGTGAGGGGACAGAAGGAGAAGATGGGAGTTTGAGCAGTGGATGTGGTTGGTTGGATGTCCTGTGTGTGTGGAGGTGAGAACTGGTTACTGATTGTTCTAGTTTTGTCTGTGAAAAAAGTGGCAAAGTCGTCAGCTGTTATAGAAGTGGTGGGCGGCGGTGGAGGGGGACAGAGGAGAGAATTAAATGTTCTGAAGAGATTACGCATGTCTGGAGTGCTGTTGATCTTGTTGTGGAAATGTGAGGATTTGGCAGTGTGGACTTCAGTAGAGAAAGATGAAAGCAAAGACTGATACCTAGTCAGGTCCGACGGATCATTTGATTTGCGCCATTTTCTCTCTGCCGCTCTGAGTTTGGTCCGATGCTCACGAAGAACATCGGATAACCAGGGGTTAGAAGGGGCAGCCCGTGCTGGCCTGGAGGAGAGAGGACAAATGTCATCTAGACAAGAGGTTAAGGTAGAGCATAAAGTGTCAGTAGCTGCATTCACATCCAGAGATGTGAAATGGGTAGGTGAGGGAAGAGAGGAGGATACTACAGAGGAAAGAAAGGAGGGGGAAAGGGAGCGTAGGTTACGTCTGAAAGTAACCGGTAATGGAGATGGTGGCACCCGGGTAGCAAAATGTAAGGTAAATGTAATGAAGAAATGGTCAGAGATATGTAGTGGTTGTACCAGAATGTTATCTGTAGTACAGTTGCGTGTGTAAATTAAATCAAGTTGGTTGCCTGATTTGTGCGTGCTAGTAGTGGTAAGGCGTTTGAGATCAAATGAAGCTAGGAGTGAATGGAAGTCTGTAGCATAAGGCCTGTCTAGGTGAATGTTGAAATCGCCAAAGACTAGGAGTGGAGTGCCATCCTCCATGAAAGAGGACAGCAGGCCGTCCAGCTCCTCTAGGAAGGTGGCTAGAATTTGGCCAGGGGGACGGTAGATTAATACTAACTGGAGTTTTATAGGAGCTGTTACAGTAATCGCATGAGATTCAAATGAGTTGTGATTGCCTAGGGGAGAGTGGGTTGAGTATTTCCAATTGTTTGAAATGAGCAGACCAGTGCCCCCACCCCGGCCAACTTGCCTTGGGGTGTGAGAGAAAGAGAAATTGTGAGAGAGCAGCCGGGGTAGCTGAGTCTTCTGGACGAATCCAGGTCTCAGTCAAGCCCAAGATGCTGAGTGTGGATTGTAAGGAAAAAGCAGAAATTAAGTCAGCTTTGTTGTCTCACAGAGAAAGAAAGAGGTATAGTAGAAGATTTAGCGATAGGGCGCAGGTTAGCAGGATTACGTTGCCGTCTGCATGTGTTTTTAGAGCGTGGTTGAGAGAGAACCGGAATGGTTTGGAAACACATGATAGAGGTGGAGGGATAGAGGATAGGGAAGGAGAGTGTGTGAGGGAAGATAGAAATGATACTTAAGTGTGTGCTCGGTGTCGTTGCTCGGTTGAAGTCGCGCAGGAAAAGTCGTCTGTCTTTACACTCGTTGGTCTTCACACGAGGAGGCTGAGCACGACGGCTGAACGCTTCCGCAGACGCTTCCGCGTTAGCTCTCTGACATCAAATAAATACAGTCTAGGAGACTAGAGTGAAAACAGCTGAGGCCAGCTTCTGCTCAGCACAGCCAATAACCTTAAAGGACTGCTAATTGCTGGATACGAAACTAAACACTTCGCACAATCACACAGGCTCATTCTTAGCTGAGGCGCAAATTATTCTAATTACCAGTAAGTGCAATCAAAACTATAAACCTCAGCGAAAATGCACAATAGAAATAAGTAGGAAACGAAGTATTCCTTCCTAGCAGCAAGTAAATAATTTAAACAACAGAACTGCGAAAAAGTATTACAACACTTACGCGAGCTGCCGTCCTTCTCTTCTGGTGACTAATCGGCTTTCCCAACTTATAACAGCCACCAAGCAGTTTAAATACTTTAACAGTCGCTGAGGCTGGCTTCTGCTCAGCACAGCCAATAACCTTAAAGGACTGCTAATTGCTGGATACGAAACTAAACACTTCGCACAATCACACAGGCTCGTTATTAGCTGAGGCGCAAATTATTCTAATTACCAGTAAGTGCAATCAAACATATAAACCTCAACGAAAATGCACAATAGAAATAGGTAGGAAACGAAGTATTCCTTCCTAGCAGCAAGTAAATAATTTAAACAACATAACTGCGAAAAAGTATTACAACACTTACGCGAGCTGCCGTCCTTCTCTTCTGGTGACTAATCGGCTTTCCCAACTTATAACAGCCACCAAGCAGTTTAAATACTTTAACAGTTGCTGAGGCCGGCTTCTGCTCAGCACAGCCAATAACCTTAAAGGACTGCTAATTGCTGGATACGAAACTAAACACTTCGCACAATCACACAGGCTCGTTCTTAGCTGAGGCGCAAATTATTCTAATTACCAGTAAGTGCAATCAAAACTATAAACCTCAGCGAAAATGCACAATAGAAATAAGTAGGAAACGAAGTATTCCTTCCTAGCAGCAAGTAAATAATTTAAACAACAGAACTGCGAAAAAGTATTACAACACTTACGCAAGCTGCCGTCCTTCTCTTCTGGTGACTAATCGGCTTTCCCAACTTATAACAGCCACCAAGCAGTTTAAATACTTTAACAGTCGCTGAGGCTGGCTTCTGCTCAGCACAGCCAATAACCTTAAAGGACTGCTAATTGCTGGATACGAAACTAAACACTTCGCACAATCACACAGGCTCGTTATTAGCTGAGGCGCAAATTATTCTAATTACCAGTAAGTGCAATCAAACATATAAACCTCAACGAAAATGCACAATAGAAATAGGTAGGAAACGAAGTATTCCTTCCTAGCAGCAAGTAAATAATTTAAACAACAGAACTGCGAAAAAGTATTACAACACTTACGCGAGCTGCCGTCCTTCTCTTCTGGTGACTAATCGGCTTTCCCAACTTATAACAGCCACCAAGCAGTTTAAATACTTTAACAGTTGCTGAGGCCGGCTTCTGCTCAGCACAGCCAATAACCTTAAAGGACTGCTAATTGCTGGATACGAAACTAAACACTTCGCACAATCACACAGGCTCGTTCTTAGCTGAGGCGCAAATTATTCTAATTACCAGTAAGTGCAATCAAACATATAAACCTCAACGAAAATGCACAATAGAAATAGGTAGGAAACGAAGTATTCCTTCCTAGCAGCAAGTAAATAATTTAAACAACAGAACTGCGAAAAAGTATTACAACACTTACGCGAGCTGCCGTCCTTCTCTTCTGGTGACTAATCGGCCTTTCCAACTTATAACAGCCACCAAGCAGTTTAAATACTTTAACAGTCGCTGAGGCCGGCTTCTGCTCGGCACAGCCAATAACCTTAAAGGACTGCTAATTGCTGGATACGAAACTAAACACTTCGCACAATCACACAGGCTCGTTCTTAGCTGAGGCGCAAATTATTCTAATTACCAGTAAGTGCAATCAAACATATAAACCTCAACGAAAATGCACAATAGAAATAGGTAGGAAACGAAGTATTCCTTCCTAGCAGCAAGTAAATAATTTAAACAACAGAACTGCGAAAAAGTATTACAACACTTATGCGAGCTGCCGTCCTTCTCTTCTGGTGACTAATCGGCTTTCCCAACTTATAACAGCCACCAAGCAGTTTAAATACTTTAACAGTCACTGAGGCCGGCTTCTGCTCAGCACAGCCAATAACCTTAAAGGACTGCTAATTGCTGGATACGAAACTAAATACTTTGCACAATCACACAGGCTCGTTCTTAGCTGAGGCGCAAATTATTCTAATTACCAGTAAGTGCAATCAAACATATAAACCTCAACGAAAATGCACAATAGAAATAGGTAGGAAACGAAGTATTCCTTCCTAGCAGCAAGTAAATAATTTAAACAACAGAACTGCGAAAAAGTATTACAACACTTACGCGAGCTGCCGTCCTTCTCTTCTGGTGACTAATCGGCTTTCCCCAGTTCTGCCACATGTACCGTACATACATACAGAGAATTGAAATCGCGTTACTCTCAGACCCTTGGTGCATACAGATACAGATAAATACAAATACAGATAAATACAAATCAAATATATATATATATATATAAAATGCAACAGAGTCAGAGTCAGAGGGTCAGTGTTCAATGGTGCATGGGGCAAAAGAGAGGGGGGGAGAGATGGGAGAGAGTTGAGCTTGCTGACAGCCTGATGTATGAAGCTGTCCTTCAGTCTGCTGGTCTTCGCCTGGAGACTCCGCAGTCTCCTCCCTGATGGCAGCAGACTAAAGAAGCTATGTGACGGGTGGGTGGGATCACCTGCAATGCAGAGGGCTTTGCGGGTGAGACGGGTGCTGTAGATGTCCTGGAGGGAGGGGAGTGAGACACCAACAATCTTCTCAGCTGCTCTCACTATCCGTTGAAGGGTCTTGCGGCAGGACGCATTGCAGGTGCCATACCACACAGTGATGCAGCTAGTCAGGATGCTCTTGATGGTGCCTTTGTAGAAGGTGCACATGATGGGGGCCGGGGCTCTGGCTCTTCTGAGTTTGCGGAGGAAGTAAAGACAATGCTGTGCTTTCTTGGCCAGTGCTGCAGTGTTGTTAGTCCAGGAGAGGTCCTCTGTGATGTGTACACCCAGGAACTTGGTGCTGCTCACTCTCTCCACAGTCGCACCATTGATAGTCAGAGGAGCATGCTGTCTGTGCACTCTCCTGAAGTCAACAACAATCTCCTTCTTCTTCTCCACATTCAGAGAGAGAGATTGTTGTCACTGCACCACCCGGCCAGGCGGCTCACCTCGCTCCTGTAGTTTGACTCATCTCTGTTGCTGATGAGACCCACCACAGTTGTGTCATCCGCAAATTTAATGAACTCAGCACACATCATTGGGGGGCCCCTGTGTTCAGTGTGATGGTGCTGGATGTGTTACTGCCTTTTTCAGTCACAATGTTCAAAAACATTGCGACTTACAAGACAAAAAACACGAAAACACTGTTCTGTCGAGAGAGAGAGAAGCCACAGCGTGTGCACGCGCCGCCATTGCCATGATTTTATACAAAAATAGTAAATTAACTGTTCCATGCTCCGGCGCGGTTAGCGATCACACTACATGCGTACCGCACCTCTTCAAGCGGGTTATGGTTAAACGAACCGCACTGGACACGGTACAGAGCAGTCACACTTGAAAATGAAATGGACTTTGTGGGTCAATCGCGCTCAAGCATGGATCAGATCCCCTAGTGTGAGTACATCCTAAATGTAAAAGTGAATAGAAGATAGCACACCACAACTATAACCATAATAGCACAAAAAAGGATGAATGATAAAATAGGGTGACCATATTTTATTTTTCAAAAAAGAGGACAGTAGGGGGCGGGGTTCATGGGCGGAGATAGGGCGAGGCTTCACCTAACAGTATAGCAAGTTTTTTTTTGTTTGTTTGCTTATTTTGTTTTTATAATAAATAAAAAGAAAACAAGTAAGACAGAATAGAAAATAAGAGATAATGCTAGCGTTCGAAGGTCATTATTTATAATAAATAAAAAGAAAATAAGTAGAAAGAATAGAGAAAGAAAAGAGAATGCTATTGCTAGAGGCTCTTTTTTCTTTATAAATAAAGTTACTAACAAGTAGTTAGAATAGAAATAGAATAGAGAGTGCAAATGTTAGAGGGTCAATTTTTTTTAATTTAAAAAGAAACAAGCAGATAAAATTAGAATTAGCATTAGAATAGAGAGTGCTGGAGTTAGAGGGTCAAATGAAGATGAAAGAGATGTGCTTTCTGCCATTTCTTGAAAATGATTAAGGACTCAGCTGCTTGGATTGAGTTGGGCAGGTCATTCCACCAGAGGGAACAGTTAGCCTAATGTAAAAGTCCATGAAAGTTTTATCATAGGTAGAATGCAAAATGTTTTAATACAAGCATTTCAGTCAAATGTCATTTATGCAATATTTCAAGCCTTTAACCCATGGCAACAGTTTAAAAGCAGCCCAATTCTGTGGAAAAAACGCGGACTTGGCAATCAAGAGCTGCAGAAATCAGATATTATTGATCACAGGTCGAGAATAAGGAGAGATGACTGAAAATACCATGCTTGAGTATTTGCAGCTCAACAGATCCTGAGCTCACTGACAAATATCTGATCTTGTAAGATGTGCTCCCTTTACACAGAGTGTGTGCGATCGCGAAATTGAAAGTTAAAGTAAACAGCGCATGTTTACACAGCATACTGAGTGATGTACCAAAATTATATATAATATTAGCAGTGGCGTTGTCAGGGTTGGGGTTAAGGGATGAGGCGAGGACTCAGTAGTGCAGAGGAATGGGTCTTTATTATACAAAAATAAAACAAAACAAACAAACAGCCGATAAAAACACGGACTGCGTGCAACACCACACACACACAACACACGTGGACAAGAGAGCGCGCGGCCGAGCGAACTCGAGCCGCACGCTCACACAGTGAGACAGAACATGGAGCGCGAGTGTCCGAACCCCGACACGAAACCGAAACTCAAGACATGAGTGCCGGGATCCGAACACCACGCCCCAACACAAAACAAGGCACGCAGACAAAAGAGCGCGCGGCTCGAGCACACTCGAAGCCGCGCACTCACATAAACACAGGACATGAAGGGAGCGTCAGGGCTCTGTCACAAAACCATGAATAACCCTAGACCGAAGTGACAGAACCCTGACAGGCGTGCACAGAACTCCGGAGGGGCAGGGGCACAATCGCTTACCCGGGGGAGAGGGGGGGTGGGTGTTGGTGAGTGGATGGATTGGGCTAGGTGATGGGTTTGGTCCCCCTCAGCCAGGGGTGGGCGATATGGCAAAAATATCATATCACGATTTTTTTTATTTTTTTATTAATATCGCGATTCACGATTTTAGCACGATTCTTTGTCATGTTGGTTTTTCTATTTTGCAAGTTGTCTGAGCATTACAGCCAAACTAATTTCCCTATTATGAAGACAGCCTTTTAAGGTAACAAAATATAAAAAAGGATGGTGGATATTTAGGCCAAAGTGGGTGAAGATAAAAATCTTTGTCATTATTTTATCTTTGTTATTAAAAAATGAGAACAAAGATACACATTACAAATACACACAATATACAGATAAAATAAACAGTGTTTTATTTTCAGGTAGGCTACAATAGGTGTATTTAGCAGAAGCATTCAAGAAACTGAATGAACAAATATAAAAATAAAACACTATATAGATTGATTCCTAGTAAAGCAACTGTATTAAAGTGTTTCAGTCAAGAGTAGTGAGATTTTCTCTTTGTGTTTTTGTGTTTTATTAACATTAAAGGAATAATTCACCCAAAGATAAAAATAGTGTTATTTTTATAGCATCATTTACTCACACAAAAGTTGTTTTAAACCTCAATGAGTATCATTCTACTGCTAAACATAAATGCTATTTCGAAGAATGTGGAAAACCAAACAGTTGCTGGTCCACAGTGACTTCCATAGTATTTGTTTTCCTACTATCAAAGTAAATTTGGACCAGCAACTGTTTCAACCCAGATTCTCCAAAATATATTATTTTGTGTTCAGCTCAAGACAGAAATTAAAACAGGTTTGGGACAAAATGTGAGTGAGTAAATAATGACAGAAATAAAATTTTAGGGTGAACTATCCCTTTAATTACAGTTGGCAGCATGTTTAGTACTGTCCTTTTAAGACCTGCACCCATCAAATATACAGGCACGCATCCATTTCTCTCTGTCAACTTCATATGTTTGATAAATGTGCTGGCCTGAACACATCTACATGCCAATATCCAGTTATAGTCATAGCGCCACCAGCTGGCAGCAGGAATTTTGGCAGATATAAATGACTTTGACATATTCCTCCTGTATTTATCACTTGAAATGCATATTGCTCACCGTTCATTGATTTCCTGAAGCCACCGTTGGTGGTGAGCCCGGGTGCGAGGGCCCGTTCATTGCTGCTTGCAGCTTTAATTAGGGCCCAAGCCAGTAAGGCGCAGGGCCCTCTTGTTTTTCTAAGGATTATTATTATTATTATTATTATTATTTTTCTTTCAAGGTTTTGGGGGGTTTTGGGGCCCTTAACATACACGAAAACTCTTGAAAATTGGCACACATGTTGGAATCTGCGGCCATTAGGACGCCGCAGAGGCTGGGACCTGGGCGTGGCACAGGGGCTCTACGGCGCCCCCTGGAAGACAGTCAGAAAACAGATGTATATCTCACACATGCTTGCACATATTCATATGAAACTCGGTACACATATAGATCTCATTGAGCTGAACAACTTTCACACTGCATGTCATTGGCTCCGCCCAACAGGAAGTCGGCTATTTAGGGCTGTTTAAAAAGTGCATGCTCTGGAATTTGATATACTCCTCTGAGGATTACCACCCGATTGCCACCAAACTCTGTGAACATGATCTCAAGACATTGGGGATGCTAAATTGAGAAGATATTTTTGATATCTCGAACGGTTTGCCCGTGGCGAGGCGATGAAGTTATGGCGAGAAATGAGAGACAGGAAGCGTCTAGTAACAGCCACATACATTGTCTGATTTTGATCAAACTTCAGGGTTTTGTTCGTTGTATGATGCCGAGCGCATAGATGTGACTATTAGGAGTCAAAGTTATAGCGCCACCAACTGGCAGCAGGAAGTGTGTCATTTTCAAAATGCTTTGAATTCAGCATCTTAGTTTTACTCAATTTGCTTCAAACTTCATCAGAATAATGTCAAAACAAGGCCGATGTAAAACTGTGAAGGGAATATTGATATCTAGAATACTGTTGCCATGGCAATGTGTCAAACCTCAATATTCTTTTCCGGTGATTTTGAGGCAGATAACATGATTAGAATTCCATGAAACTCAACACACATATGAGTATTAATGACAGTTAGACACTGAAAAAAGCTCATAAACAGGCGTGGAAGAGGCACTCTATAGCGCCACCTTTTGTCAAAAATGGGGGGGTTAGTTTTAGCTACAGACACCAAACTCGGTACATAAATTGCTCTAATCAAGCCGGACAACTTTCTAATTTACAGTCATTAGCTACGACCAACAGAAAGTCAGCTAATTAAATTTTTATGTGGAATAATGCCAAAATATGGCTCTGAATTAATGCATACTCCTCAGAGGAGAATTATATTACATACACCAAACTTTGTCTACATGATGCCAAAACATTGATAAACTTAAATTGTGGAAAGATTTTGGATAGTTTGAACGGTATTTCCGTGGCGATTTTTTAAAGTAACAGTAAAAGGAAACCGTATTTGTCTTATATTTTTAAAGTGCATTATCCAAACTCTTCAAAACTTTTTTCTTACAGAGAAAGAGTCATTCTGAGGAAACATGCTTACTTTCAAAAATGTATCATGCTCAGGGGCCTTTTTTTTTTTAACTATCACTGATAAATTGGTGAAAGGTGAAGACTGTAATACCAAGGATGAACAGCAGATGGAGGCATAACCTTAATCCTGATGAGCTACATGATCTGTTTCTCTGTGTATCAGAATGAAAAATAATGCATAGAATCAGTTGAAATGTTCTGTACTATCAATATACTTTCACATAATTATTGTAGAGACTATAGTGCATTAAAATCTTTTTTTTATCTTTAAAGGAAAAATAATTAAAACATTTATATATTCTAACTTGTTTCACTGATAGGATAATAAATATTTTAAGTCTGACCCTTTACTGCTCAGTTCAGTTAAACAAGAAACAATGAATAAGAAACATGCACATCAAATAAGTTAATATGTATTTTACTGCTAATATAGTTTCATATTATTGTTTCACAAATGCTTATAGATAATTGAAATTTTAAAATGGTTATAGATCATAAAATTGTTGCCAACAATTTACAGGTTTAAGGGCTCTTTGGTTAACAATATTTAATGCATAAACTAACATGAACTAAGAATGAACAAAATATTTTTTTAACAGCATTTATTAATCTTTTTATTGTTAGAAAAATGGTCATGTTCAAAAGATACAACTTTACATTTTAATAATGTATTAATACATTTTGGACTTAATATAATAATAATAATAATAATAATAATGATACGTACATTTACTACAATCCATAATAATAATATATGTACATTTACTACAATCCATAATAATAATATATAATAATCCATAATAATAATAATAATGATACGTACATTTACTACAATCCATTTTTATATAGCCTATATTACGCAAAGGGCCGGCCCACATTGTACAGCGGCTCACCGGGAAAACTCCCGGTACTCCAGATGGCCAGTCCACCACTTCACATATCAGTATTAATGATAGATAGACACTGGCAAAAGCGCAGTGTTTAGTTGACCCTTTAGTTGCTGTATCCCTAAAAACCAGACTGCCAGAGGGTTACTTTAAATGCATGTGCCCGCTGTGCCCCTTTTTCGGGATGCCACCGGGATGGCGGTTGCACTACTGCTTGGGCCCGCCATCGCTGCTTGCAGCTATATTTATTATTATTATTATTATTCTCCGGAATGAATCGCATTTTTGAGGGCCTAAACATGCTCGAAAAGTCACGAAACTTTGCACACACCCCAGAAGTGGCGAAAATTTACATCTGATATGGGTTTCAAAAGTGGGTGTGGCAAAATGGCTCGACAGCGCCACCTATACACTTTCAACGGTGTGCGCCTCGAGCTACGTTTCACGTACATGTATGAAAATCGGTACACTCATGTAACACACCAATACCTACCAAAAAGTCTCTTGAAGCAAAATCCCAAACCCAACAGGAAGTTGGTTATTTTTAATTAACTCGTCAAATTTTGTGTCATTTTTGAGGTTTTCAGGTCTCATACTTTAACAAACTCCTCCTAGAGATTTATTCAGATGAACACCAAATTTGGTCAGTCTAATCTAAAGCCCTTTGTGACGTTAAATTGCGAAGATCTAGAGTTTTCATTGAAGGGCGTGTCCGTGGCGGCCTGCCAAATTTCGATGCTTCGCCAAGAAACAGGAAGTTGTTATAACTCAGGCATGCAATGTCCGATCTGCACCAAACTTCACATGTTTGATAAGACTCCTGACCTGAAGAGATCTACGTGACTATATTCAGTTATTGTCATAGCGCCACCTGCTGGCAACAGGAAGTGCCATGTTTTACTCTGTAACAAACTCCTCCTAGAGATTTAATGACATGAAAATTATATTTGGTCGGTATCATCTAAAGGCCTTTGCGATGTTAAATTGTGAAGATATAGAGTTTTTGTTGAAGGGCGTGTCCATGGCTGCTTGACAAATTACGCTATTTCGCCATGGAAATAGAAGTTGTTGTAACTCAGCCATAAAATGTCCGATCTGCCCCAAACTTCACAGGTTTGATAAGAGTCCTGGCCTGAACACATCTAGAGGCCAATATTGCATTATAATCATAGCGCCACCTGCTGACAATAGGAAATGACTTGTTTAACCTGTTAACATGCACCAGGACGCCGGCGCACTGAAAGCTCTTTGTTTGAACATGTGATCGTTTGCGAACAGATTAGATGAAATGGGATAAAGTTAATTTTGACAAACTATATATCATTCCGAAGGTCTAAGCCTCAAGCATCGACGACAGATCGCTGTTTTTCGATAGAAAGCTTATAAGGAATGTATTTGCTAAATTTGTGTAAGCAGTACATCAAAACATTTATAAAAAAACGCAGTACATACCAGATTCATCCTGATAATGAGACACAAACGTATCCACTGCTGTAAATCCCGGTTTAATTTGAGAGGTAAGGATCCACGGAACAACATTCCATCAAGAACTTTTAGTCCAAAGAAACAACAACATTGTAATTTGGATCGTTATTCACTTGTTTACGTCTCATCTCTGCAGGGAGAGTTATTGTTTGTGTCCGTTATGGAACAAATTACGCTCAAAAACAGCATCTTGGTGGTAAAAAAAACAGCATGATTTTGTAGCAGGCGATGTCCCAAACAGAATGAAATCATCCAAAAAAACAAAAGTCAAAGATACACGGAAGATTGTTTATTTGAATTCTGGCGCTCCCTCGCGACGGCGCGTGACGCACGCTGTGACGCATCTGTCATCTGATGGGGGGCGTAACTTAGCGATCGCCTTTTTTTGCACAAATAAACCTTTCTTTTTTTTTCTTCTTCAACAGTTTTCATATATGTTTGCGTGTTTTGTGGTTAATGTGCCTGTATCTGTATGATTAACATCTGTATGGCTGATAATCAGCATGTAATTACTGACAGTTCACAGATATCAGTGTGAATTCAGTCTATATAAAAGGCCATCATGTGATTATTGACTATATTGGGCGGCCATCTGTATGATTAGCATCTGTATGAATGATCGTCAGCAAGTGATTACTAATGTATGAGCAGGAGCATCTGTATGTCAGGAAATCAGTATGTACTTAAGTTATTTTTTTTATTATTATTGTTTTTTTTTCATCACTCAAAAATTATTATTGTATTTTTCTAGTTCTAATTTATTTTCTCAAATAAATCACTGATACGATGTCTAAGATTCTGTATACTGTTTTATAATTGAAAAACTGCAGTGGCATGTATAAAGACTAAATAGTTTGTTGTAGAACCCTTCAATAATTTGGTAAATATTTTTCCTCAAACAGAGGGGGGGGGGGGGGGGGGGGGGCTAGAAAAATGGCTGCATGAATCTCATTTTTCATGGTATCTTCTTCAGATTTGAAATATAAACTCATGAGACATGTGACTTTCAACCCATTACTTTTCTGGATTGCTTCAGGACTGATTTCATGTATTTTTATATGAAATTAAAAAAAAATTCAGTGTGGTACAATATTTATCAAGGCACTTCAGTGTCTATAACTTTTTATATTTTTTAGCATTATCAACTCTGGATGATGGATAGTAAAGGCCAAAGGGTCTTCTTTCCAAAGACACCAAAATTGTGTGTGTGGCACACTGAAGTCAGGAGCTGTTACCATTTTAAATTAGTTAGTCATTTTCAGCTGTGATTCCCAATATGGGGGTGCTTGTTAACAGGTTAAAAACAAATATGAGTTACAAAAACTGTCGGTTATGTCTGTGAAGGTACACAGCTGGGAAAGATATTGCATGTATAAATCAATTAATGATTAAAAATAAATCAATTAATTCACTGCTCTCTTGTCTTCTCTGGGGCTGGGACTCTAAATAGTGTTCTGTGCTGGTCAGTGCAGCCAAAGACAGAACAGTTAGCATGCTTTGCTCGAACTGTTGCCATGGCATTAGAATGGGTACATCATTGTCACTTGCAAAAACACAATGGTGGCGCCGTGGGTGGAAATGTGCAGATCGAGGGGCGGTAATATCATAATAAGATCCCAGGGACCTGATTATAGCACTTAAACATGGAAAAATGGTTTAACTTAAACATGTTTTTTTTATTATGATAAGACAGTATATGACACAGGAAGCGAAGTGTGAGAGAGAGGAAAGGTCCGCAAGCCAGGACTCGAACTCAGGAAGGCCGAGGCGCAATGGCGCTATATGTTGGCACACTGCCCATGAGGCTATTAGCGCTGACAGTTCACAGTCTTTGTTACGTGTTTTCAGCAATACATTGCTAACATTTATAATGTGTTTAGAAACAATTCTCTGAATTGCCTTTACATGGACTTTAAAGTTTGATAGTTATGAATGGATTTGGATGGATCTTTGTGATATCCCTTTGTTTCACTCACTGATGCTGCATCCAGAGGTCCTTAGGAATTTTTATGGCGGTCACAGGCCAAAACCATAGGAATTAGACTCTAGAGGGGTGAAGAGCATAAGCTGCACGTGAACCGAGGAGAAGTCCTGTCCTTCCCAGGCTTGATACCAGAGGTCTTCTTCTTGCCCTCTAAGAAGCCCATTGTCATAGCATCTCTATCTAATGGCATTGGACAGTTCGTTTGTGGTAGTCCACATGATCCAATCAAAATGTAGCAATCCTTTGTCCACTGTTGTGGTCGTTCCTGCCATAAAACTGAGCTTTGGAATGTGCTGTTCAACCAGAGGTGTCAAGTAACGAAGTACAAATACTTCGTTACCTTACTTAAGTAGAAATTTTGGGTATCTATACTTTACTGGAGTAATTATTTTTCAGCCAACTTTTTACTTCTACTCCTTACATTTTCACGCAATTATCTGTACTTTCTACTCCTTACATTTTAAAAATAGCCTCGTTACTCCCATTTCATTTCGGCTTGTTTTCATTCCGGCTTGTCATCGTTCAAAAAAAAAAAAAAAAAACCTATCCAGATAAATCGCGCCATCCGGATAGAGTGAATTTGATTGTGGTTGGATGAGAAGTATAAACATATACCATTCCGACACCCTATTGGTTTGTACGCGATCCATCGCACCTGCACATGACACAAATCACGTCACACTCCAGCAAGGACATAGCCAGTGTTGGGGTCGTTACTCAAAATAGATTATTTCTTAAAAGTTATTATTTCTCCACTACTGGCTCATTTATCAAACTGGTGCTTTCTCTTCGTCCTCCGCAAATTAAGCTACAGTAGTTGGGTAGAGAGACGTTTGAATAGATTAGCGTTTGCAATTGACAACGCGACTGACAATGTTGTGATACTAACTTTGTAACTCGTTACCCCCAACACTGGACATAGCAGACGTATGTAGCCAAGTACGAAGATGTCCGTGGCAGAGACTCAAGAAGAGAACTCGAGCGAAATGTCCCAACCAAGCACCAGCGAGGAGGTTTGTAGCCAGGATCATCTTCCGCTCCATGAAACACGTTAATGCTCAGTAGTACACATAAATGTTTTTTTAATGTATTTGCATTGTACTAAAATGCATTCATTTTCAATGGGCATATATGCGGCTGAAACAGGTAGTCTAGTGCATCCCAAATTGTTCAACATTAACATTTTAATATAACATTATATATATATTATATATTAAAAATAAAAAATACCTTGCTACGTGTACTGCGTTAGGCTAACCAAATCAAATCAAATCACTTTTATTGTCACATCATCACAGCACATGTGCCTTGATGAGTGAAATTCTTGAGAGCGTGCTCCATACAGTGCAGAAACAATTAACATATAGACAGTACCATTACATACAGACTTATACAGATGACAATGTGCAATATACACATACATACACATACATGTAGTCCAGATTGAACTGTGGAGTTAAAGTGCAGTGCGTGGCATATTGTAAAGTGGGAGTGTGCTGTAGGGTGTAGACTTAAACCAAGACTTGTCATAGCACTTGCATGTTGTTGCTCTTTTGTTGGTTTTGATTGCTTCTATTGCCCTCATTTGTAAGTCGCTTTGGACAAAAGCGTCTGCTAAATGACTAAAATAATAATAAATAATAATAATAACATTATAGACATTATGGCCTTTAGAAAAATGTTTTTTTGAGGAGGTGGGGTAGTGCACAATAGGACCCTGTGGCGCGGCCTAAGCTTTTGTCCTTAATGGCATTTTTTTCCTTACATTACTTTTACTTTTATACTTTAAGTAGTTTTGAAACCAGTACTTTTACACTTTTACTTGAGTAAAAAGCTTGAGTTGATACTTCAACTTCTACAGAAGTCTTTTTAAACCCTAGTATCTATACTTCTACCTGAGTAATGAATGTGAATACTTTTGACACCAGTGTGTTCAACACAATACATTTGTAGTAGTGGATTACAAAATCCTACTGACCTTAATTTATATCGATCACTCCTCTCTGACTTCTCTGATAATGTCTCCATTGCTAAAAGGACATACTATCACGACAAAATTAACAATTCATCTAACTCTCGCATGCTCTTTAACCTGTTAGCCAGCAACCCCCATATTGGGAATCACAGCTGAAAATGACTAATTAACTTAAAATGGTAACAGTTTCTGACTTCAGTGTGCCACACACACACACGCTTTACTATCCATCATCCAGAGTTGAAAATGCACAAAAATATAAAAAGTTATAGACACAGAAGTGCCTTGAAAAAAATTGTACCACACTGATTTTTTTTTTAATTTCATATACAAATACATGAAATCAGTCCTGGAGAAATCCAGAAAAGTAATGGGTTGAAAGTCACATGTCTCATGAGTTTATATTTAAAATCTGAAGAAGATACCATGAGAAATTTGATTCCTGCAGCCATTTTTCTGAGATTTTGAAAAATCCAAAATCTACAATAATACAAATAATACAAGTTATTTAGTCATTATACAAACTCCTGCATAGTTTTTCAATTATAAAACAGTAGACAAAATCTTAGACATCGTATAAGTGATTTATTTGAGCACTAGAAAAATACAATAAGAATAATTTTTGATTGATGAAAAGAATAAAAATAAAATAACTTTGAATGTCAAGTAGCTGTCAGGTGTTCGCGGGGATGAAGGAGCACGGACACAGGGATATCCAAAATACAGGGGTTTTAATAACATACGGGGGTCACAGGCATAGAAGACATTCAACAGCAGACAAAACTCAATGGAAAACACAGGACTTATAAAGGAACGGAAACAAAGGAGCAAAAAAGATCATTAATAGAACACAGGTGAAAAGATTAAATGATAATTAAACTAGGACAGGAAAAACCAAATAAGGGCTGACAGGAAACACCTAGGGAACACACACCTGACAGATCGCCCCCCTCCTGGTAGGCGTGTCCCGCGCCGTAACAGTTCTACCGGGGAGGGGGGGTGGGCGCCCTGGAGGCCAGTGCAGGGCAGGATACTGGGAAGGCCTCCAGGGCGGGTCAGGCAGCCATGGCGGGACAGGAGACTCGGGAGGCCAATGCGGATCCTGGGACTCGGGAGGCCATGGCAGATCCGGGGACTCGGGAGGCCATGGCCCTATTTTTTCCGGTGGCCAAGGCAGGTCAGGGAGCTCCGTGGCCTTGGCCCAAGGCCCGGCCACCCACGCAGAGGATATATGGCCCCCCCAAAAAAAAATTTATTTGAGAAGTTCCTCTCTGGGAGCCGTTCAGGAGGAGCTGGCTCTGGTGGGCGCTCAGGAGGAGCGGGCTCTTGAGGAACGGGCTCTGGGGTGCGCTGGCGAGGAGCGGGCTCTGGGGTGCCCACAGGAGAGCACTTGCGAGGAGCTGGCACTGGAGGGCACTTGCGAGGAGCAGGCTCTGGAGGGCACTTGCAAGGCACGGACACTTGGGGGCGCTCTGGAAGCGCGGACACTTGGGGGCGCTCTGGAAGCGCGGACAATTGGGGGCGCTCTGGAAGCGCAGACACTTGGGGGCGCTCTGGAAGCGCAGACACTTGGGGGTGCTCTGGAAGCGCAGACTCTCGTGGGCACTCTGGTAGCGCAGACTCTCGGGGGCACGCAAACTCTCGGGGGCGCTCTGGCAGCGTGGAGCTGGACGGGACCAGCGGAAACGAAGGAGAGCTGGATGGGACCAGCGGAGACACAGGAAGGAGCTTGCGAGGAGCGGGCACAGGAGGGCGCTGTCGAGGAGCAGGTTCCGGGGACCATGTCATCCCCTCATAAATAACCAGGACCCCCAAAGGCATGTGTACCTCCGCCCTTGGAGGGTCTGGGGAAGCCGTGGGTGGCGGAACCACCTTTGCCGTGAACGGCGGCATCATCATCGCCGTGGGCGGCGGCATCATTATCGCCGCAGGCGACGGAGCCATTTCCCACGAACGGCGGGTCTGGGTGAGCCGCGAACGGCAGCGTGATCTCCCGTGAATGGCGGGCCTGGGTGAGCCGCGAATGGCGGCGTGATCTCCCGTGAATGGTGGACCTGGGTGAGCTGCAAACGGCGGCGACGATCTCCTGTACACGGCGGCTCTGGGGAAGCCGCGAACGGCGACAGGAATTTCCCCGCGAACAGCGGGCTTAGGTGAGTCGCGAGTGACAACTTCCATGTCGTGGAGAGGAGGGAAGAAATCAAACAAAAACTGGATAAAAACGGCAAAACAACACGGGGGAAGGGTGTCACTCACTTTTCTCTGTCTGCTGTTCTGTCAGGTGTTCGCGGGGATGAAGGAGCACGGAGACAGGGATATCCAAAATACGGGGTTTTTAATAACATACGGGATCACAGGCATAGAAGACATTCAACAGCAGACAAAACTCAATGGAAAACACAGGACTTATAAAGGAACGGAAACAAAGGAGCAAACAAGATAATTAATAGAACACAGGTGAAAAGATTAAACGATGATTAAACTAGGACAGGAAAAACCAAATAAGGGCAGACAGGAAACACCTAGGGAACACACACGTGACAGTAGCCTCCATACTCTAATTTCCTGACATACAGATAACTGCTCTGACGATGAACTTATGGTCATTCATACAGATGGTAATCATACAGATGGCCGCCCATATAGTCAATAATCACATTATAATGGCCTTATATATAGACTGCATTCACCATGATAGCCATCAACAGTCCGCAATTACACGCTGATTATCAGCCATACAGATGGTAATCATACAGATACAGTCACATTCCCCACAAAACACGCAAACATATATGAAAAATGTTGAAAAAAAAAAAAAGTTTATTTGGCAAAAAAAAAAAAAGATCTCTAAGTTACGCCCCATCAGATGACAGGTGCGTCACAGCGTGCGTCACGAGAGCGCGCCAGAATTCAAATAAAAAATCTTCAGCGTATCTTTCACTTTTTTTTTTTTGGATGATCTCATTCTGTCTGTGAGACTGTATGCTACAAAACTGTGATGTTTTTTTTACCACCAAGACGCTGTTTTTGAGCGTAATTTATTCCGTAACTGACACAAACAATAACTCTCCCTGAAGAAATTAAACCTAAACAAAGGAATAACGATCCAAATTACAACGTTATTGTTTCTTTGGACTAAAAGTTCTTGATTGAATGTTGTTCCGTGGACCCTTATCTCTCAAACTAAATTGGGATTTACAGCAGTGGATACGTTTGTGTCTCATTATCAGGATGAATCTGGTATGTACTGCGTCTTTTTTAAATGTTTTGATGTGTACTGCTTACACAAATTTAGCAAATACATTCCTTATAAGCTTTCTATCGAAAAACAGCGATCTTTCGTCGATGCTTGAGGCTTAGACCTTCAGAATGATATATAGTTTGTCAAGATTAACTTTATCCCGTTTCATTTAATCTATTCACAAACTATGACATGTTCAAACAAAGAGCGTTCAGGACGCCGGCGTCCTGGTGAAGGCTAACAGGTTAAAACATTTTCCTCCCTCCTTTGTCCTCCTCCTACCCCTCCTTCATCAACTCTAACAGCTGACGACTTTGCCACATTCTTCATTAATAAAATTACAAACCTCACTGCACAATTCTCCACACCACAAACTGTCAAAAACATCTTACTCATACATACACTCAAACATACACTCATTCACATCCTTCTCTCCACTCTCTGAGGCAGAAGTCTCTAAACGCATCCTTTCCAGTCATCCTACTACTTGTCCGCTTGATCCTATTCCATCTCATCTCCTTCAAGCCATTTCTCCTGCAGTTGTACCTGCACTCACTCACATCGTTAACACATCCCTTCACACTGGAGTTTTTCCCTCAGCATTTAAACAGGCTTGTATAACCCCACTTCTTAAGAAACCCACTCTTAACCCAACTCTTTTAGGGAACTATAGACCGGTTTCCCTTCTACCTTTCATTGCAAAAACACTTGAACGAGTTGTGTTCAGCCAAGTCTCTGCCTTTCTAACACAGAACAACCTCCTTGACAGCAACCAGTCTGGCTTCAGAAGTGGACATTCGACCGAAACTGCCTTGCTCTCAGTTGTTGAAGCCCTAAGACTTGCTAGAGCGGCTTCCAAGTCTTCATTACTTATTTTGCTGGATCTGTCCGCTGCTTTTGATACGGTCAACCACCAGATCCTCCTGTCTACCCTATTGAAAAAGGGCATCTCAGGAACCGCACTCCAGTGGTTTGAGTCTTACCTCTCAGATAGGTCCTTCAAGGTATCTTGGAGAGGTGAGGTATCCAAGTCGCAACATCTAGCTACTGGGGTGCCTCAGGGCTCATTTCTTGGCCCACTTCTCTTCTCTGTCTACATGGCATCATTAGGTTCTGTCATTCAGAAACATGGCTTTTCATATCACTGCTATGCTGATGACACTCAACTCTACCTCTCATTCCATCCTGATGATCCGACGATAGCTACTTGCATCTCAGCATGTCTAACAGACATTTCTTGCTGGATGAAGGACGATCACCTACAACTCAACCTAGCTAAGACAGAACTACTTGTTGTTTCAGCAAACCCATCACTTCATCACAATTTCACCTTCCAGTTAGGCTCATCTACCATAACTTCTTCAAAAACTGCCAGAAACCTTGGAGTTGTGATTGATGATAAGCTGAATTTCTCAGACCACATTGCTAAAACTGCCCGGTCCGGCAGATTTGCTTTATACAATATTAGGAAGATCAGGCCCTTTCTTTCGGAACATGCAATACAACTCCTTGTTCAAGCTCTTGTTCTGTCCAGACTTGACTATTTGCAATGCTCTCTTGGCAGGTCTTCCAGCCAATTCCATCAAACCTCTACAATTAATCCAAAATGCCACTGCAAGGTTAATCTTTAATGAGCCGAAAAGAAGGCATGTCACACCTCTGTTCATCAATTTGCACTGGCTACCAATAGCTGCTCGTGTTAAATTCAAGGCATTATTGTTTGCCTACAAAACCACCTCTTTACCTAAATTCAATACTTCAGACCTATGTGCCCTCTAGAAGCTTACGTTCTGCAAGTGAACGACGCATTATTGTGCCATCCCAAAGAGGCACAAAATCACTTTCACAGACTTTTTCATTAACTGTTCCCACCTGGTGGAATGACCTGCCCAACTCAATCCGAGCAACTGAATCCTTAGCCATCTTCAAGAAACGGCTAAAAACACATCTCTTCCATCTGTACTTGACCCTCTAAATCTAGTACACTCTATTCTAATTCTATTTTATCTATCTGTCTTCTTTTTATAAAAAAAAACACACACACTTGACCCTCTATCAACTGCATATTTATTCTGTTACTGATAGCTATTCTTGAAAAACTAACACTAGCTGTCTTTTTTCTATTCTATCTACTTGTTTCTTAAAAAAAAAAAAAAAAAAAAAAAAACTAGATTTCTTTTTTCTATATTCTATTTACTTGTTTTCTTTATAAAAAAAATAATAATATATATATTAAAAATAAAAAAATACCTTGCTACGTGTACTGCATTAGGCTAACCAAGACTTGTCATAGCACTTGCATGTTGTTGCTCTTTTGTTGGTTTTGATTGCTTCTATTGCCCTCATTTGTAAGTCGCTTTGGACAAAAGCGTCTGCTAAATGACTAAAATAAATACAAAAACAAGGTAGTGAGGAGCTGTTCCAGTGGTAGTCCTGAAAGCCAACATCAAAACCTTAAATTTGATTCTGGCCACAGCTGGGAGCAAGTGGTGTAAAATCAGGACGCATGTGTTACACTGTTTGAAAGACCTGCCAGTAGAGGACTGCAGTAGTCCAGTCTTGAAATGTCACACACACAGTCTGCACAAATCAGACGTCATCAATAGTGGTTCATTACAGTTATTTATTGATGTGGTTACGTCAGCAGGAAACTGTCGACCACCTTTTTAAACTGAGTTATTGTGAAATAACCCTAATCTATTATAATATACTAGGAACTGCAGGAGCTAGGGGGGCTGAAAAACATCTCTGTGGAGCTTCCTGATTGGCCAGTTAGTGATGACACAGTGCTTCACTTGGCAACTGCTGAGGCTCTAGCAACAGGTTGGTCCATCCAGTTGGTGGGTTTGGATTGAGCAACACTGAATTTTATTTAACAGAATTATGATACTGATTTTTCTGAAATGAAACAAATATTTTGAGCTGTCATTACCTTGCAGGAAAAGCAGGCGAGGAGCTACTGCATGAGGTTGCTTTCCGATATATGGAGGGAATGAAGGACATGGAAGGGAGGAAGCCAGGACCTTCAAGTATTCTAGGTATGCAACAACATGTTGTAACTTTTGATAACATAAGTAACCATCTAACCCAAATCACCATCACTAACAGAGAGGCTGCTTCTCATTACCAAATACTATTAAATACTACTACTACTAATATTTAATAAACAACAACAGCCATTAAACAGTTACTAAGCAATTAAGTCAAGAGTACAAAGGCACCACTGTGAAAGCATTAAAGTTATATAAAAATGTAACGTTATGAAACTTTGCCCTCAGCCAAAACTGTTTGCTCTGAAACAAATAATAGATCAATGAGACCAAAGATTGCCTGTTAGACAAATTATATCTCATGTTTAAGCACTATAGAGACATATGAGCCAGCAGCCAGTGGTGTAATGTAACAAAATAATAATACTTTGTTACAGTACTTAACTATTTTTTGAGAGAATCTGTACTTTACTTGAGTTTTTATATTTATGACAACTTTCAAGCTTACTCCACTACATTTCCTAGTTAAAATTTGACCCCGAAGCATATTCGTTACTTACTACAAAATAAAATTGGAACAACACCGACTGCAGGTTTGACGAATCAGTGGTCTGCCACTTGCAAGTTAGACTCCTAAAAAACACCTTTGCTCATGTGCAAACAAGTGCTCACACAACCACGGGTGATTTCATTTTCCACTCAAGTCGAGGCTGGGGTGTGCGATATACAGTCTATCGTCTGCAATAATATGGTCTTGTTTTAAAGATGTGCGATCTGACAGAGTATATCACAAAAACACATGCACTGAGTGCACGCACATGATTTAGTCTATTAAAAAGCATTTAGAATCACAATATTGCCCTTTTTCTCAATTTTGCCAACGAAAATAGTTCCAAACAAAGATCACAACACTGTTTTGCATCTTTGAGCAACACACAGGATGGTGTTTCCTTATTGAATGAATCAGTTGAATGACTGATTGAGTGACTCACTAATTAACACAGTCAAATGCTTTGTTCCTGAATGAATCAGCCGTTTGAATTAATCTGTTGAATCTCAATGACTCACTCATTAACAGTGACTTGCTGCCACCTGGAGGTGTTAATTTCACATTTTAACTATATTTTTCATGTTTTAAATCGTTTCAAATGTCAGTATTCAACATTTAGGGCCCTATTTTAACGATCTAAACGCATGGTCTAAAGCGCACAGCGCAGGTGCACTTAGGGCGTGTCCAAATCCACTTTTGCTAGTTTAATGATGGGAAAAATGGTCGGCACGCAGGGCGCATGGTCTAAAAGGGATTCCCTATTCTCTTAATGAGTAATGGGTGTGTTTTTGGGCATAACGTGCAATAAACCAATCAGAGTCTTATCTCCCATTCCCTTTAAGACCGAGTTGCGCTCGTACCATGGCGGATTTCGCTATTTAAACGGCGGAATTTTCAGGCGCAAGGACTGAACGGATCTCCAGAGAGGAACGGATCTGCTCGTGCGCGAGCAAATAGTTAGGTTAATTCTGATACACGCAATGACTATCCATTATGAAATGTAGGCATTTTTATATTTATGCAGCCTACACAATAATATTATTTTATATTGTAATCCTTTAATTTTTAATATTTGGCATGTTTGTGTGCTGCTGCGCGTCCCTGTATGTGTAATAAGCAGAGTGTACGCGCGTTGTGAACCCGCCTATAGGCGCATATTACTAACGCGCTCTTTAAATAACAAAAGAAAATATTGCGCTTTTAAATATTGACTTTAGACCAGGTTTCAGTTGGTCAATGGCGCGGTCTATTTCAGCTGCCTCAAAATAGCAACGTGCCAACAATGCGCCTGAACACACCTCGTTTTCAGACCAGCACGCCCATGAGCGCACAAATGGGTGCAAATGCATTTGCTATTTAAACAATGTTGCGCAGGACGTGAAAATGATAACTGCGTTGTGCTGAAACTAGCAAAAAACAATTGCGTCGCACCTGGCGTCGCATTGCGCCGGGTGTATGATAGGGCCCAAAATGTTTAAAACAAAACATTATTTATGCAATTGTAAATGTAGATTAAATGCATCCATGTCCCATCTGAGCTACATTAAACTGTGTAAATCCATCTAAATGCCACTTCAGATGCAGAATCCAGAAATGTTTTCTTTTTTAATATATGCATTTTTTTTATATATTTATTTGCTCCTTTTCCATTTTGAATTTACTTGTACTTTCAATACTTAAGTACATTTAATATTTAAAAAAATACTTGTCATACTTAAGTACAATAAATATCACATACTTTAAAACTTTTACTCAAGTAACATTATAAACTGTGACTTCAAGTTCTACCAAAGTCATTTTCTGGTAAGATATCTGCACTTTTACTTAAGGTTGGCTTTCAGGTACTTCATCCACCACTGGCAGCATCTGGCCGCTGACGCCCTGGAGCTCATATTTCCAAAAACACTGAAGCTAATTTTCTTTTTTTTTTGTTATCAACATTTTTTTTTTTTTTTTTTAACATAACATAACATAACATATAACATAACATAACATAACATAACATAACATAACATCCAAAATATAACTAAACAAAACAACAGACATATACTCAATAGCTCAAAGTCAAGTCAAAAGGGAGGGAGAGAGGGAAGGACAATAAAAACACAAAACAAGTCACTCCTTTATACAATCACGTATATCAAAAAGAAAACACTGCCAAGCGTCAATGGTCAAGGCTTGGCCCCACCGACTCGCGCCGTTGTACATTCACATGACACTATTTGCAGGAGGCTACGGATCCAATATGTTTTTCCACACATGTGTGGTGTAAACCAGTTCTGTATTATTGTCTTCTTCGCAGCTGAAAAACCAGCAAACAACATTCTCTTTTGCATTGAAGTAATACAGAGACCTGAATCATCATTAAGAAGACACAAACTTGGGTTAACAGACCAATCAATTTGCAGTAATGATGACAAAACCAGGTTTACATGTGTCCATAGACTGATGATGACAGGACATTCCCAAAACATATGCAGAAAAGTGCCTGATGATGCAGTGTTACATATATGGCAGTTCAAATTTGACTGTAGTTTCATTTAAAATCTTTTGTAAGGAGTTATGTATGCTCTATGAATGACTTTGAAGTGAATAAGACGATGAGCCAGATTTTTAGATGTTAAACTGAGATTAGACCACACTCTCTCCCAGTCGACAGATAAATTAAGGTCAGATAATTCCCTATTCCAAATAGTTTTAATAGAAAGAGGTTTTGTAATGCAATCAATAATTTTAGTATATATTAAGGAAACAGATGGCCGACAAGCAGATGGTGCAATCCAGTCCCGCATAGGATGAGAGGAAATGGAAGAAGACCAAGGAACGCCATACGCTTTGAGAGCAGAACGCAACTGAAGAAAGACAAAATATGCGGAAGCTGGTAGACAAAATTTGGCCCTCAATGTCTGAAATGAACAGAGGCCCTGGTCATCATATATATCACCGCACGTGTTTACACCCAAATAAGACGAAGAGGGTTGGACAAATGGACGATTTCCGCATACAAAATTAAAATTGTGCCATAAAGGTGTACTGTTACAAAATTTGAAGGTCCTCCTATCCGACGTTCAACCGTTTTCCAGATTTTAATAGAGTTGGCCACAACCGGACCAAATTTATAATTATCCCCTTTTTTCCTGTGCCAGTAAATAGAATATCTTGAAGTCTATTTGGTTTAACCTTGTCAGCTTCAATCACTCTCCATGAAACTGTAGATTGAGGATCAACCCAATTATGAAGAGCTTTAAGCTGGAACGACCAATAATATAATTCAAAATTTGGTACAGCCAGTCCTCCTGCGCTATTAGGATGTTGTAATGTGGTAAGTTTAATTCTGTGACATTTATCATTCCAGATAAACTTAGAAATTATGGAGCTGATCTCCTTAAAGTAACCTGGAGGGGGAGAAAGTGGTAGCATAGAGAAAAAAAAATTAAATCGAGGCAACAAATTCATCTTAACAGTGGAGATTCTTCCTTGGAGAGAGACTTTAAGATTCTTCCATCTTTGAATGTCATTTTTGACCTTAACTAAAATGTTATTAAAATTGTCTCTGGTAATCTTATTGAATGTTTTTATATATGGTAATGCCCAAATAGATGAAAGATTCCTTAATAGGGATAAATGAGGGAATAGAAAAATTAACTTTAACATTGTTAATTGGCATTAAAGCAGATTTGCTCCAATTTATTTTAGATCCTGATAGGCTACTAAAATTATCAAATTCCTTAATTATACTAGAGACTGAAACATCAAAGTGGTCTAAATATAGAATAATATCATCAGCATATAATGAAATACTATGATTATGATCATGAATCTTAATCGATACTTCAGATTTCCTGATGGCTTGCGCTAAGGGTTCAAGACATAGACAAAACAATAAGGGGGAAAGCAGACACCCCTGCCTCGTTCCCCGCTGTAAAGGGAATGAGTGGGAAATAATATTACCAGTTATGACTGATGCTGCAGGTGAGTGGTATAATGTCTTAATCATAGAAACAAAGTGTTCACCGAAGCCGAAACATTGCAGAACTGCCCACATATTAATTCCACTCTAGCCTGTCAAAGGCTTTTTCTGCATCAAGTGAAAAGACCGCACAAGGTGTTGGGTGGGAGTCCGCAAAGTCAAGAATATGAAGGAGTCGACGCATATTGTCAGACGCATTGCGCCCCTTGATGAAACCAGTTTGGTCCTCCTTGATCAGACTGTGAATTACCTTTTCCATACGAGAAGCAAAAACTTTAGCATAGATTTTTACATCACATGGGATAAGCGAAATCGGTCTGTAGCTGGAACAATCTAATGGATCTTTCCCTTTTTTAAGAAGTAATGAAATCAGTGATGTTTTTTGATCTCTGTGAAATACCCCATGTTCAATTGCAAAATTAAATGAGTTAAGCATAAGTATCCCTACCAAATCCCAAATTCCTAAATATAATTCAGGGGGAGACCATCTAGACCCGGCGATTTGCCCTTTTGAAGGCTTTTTAAAGAGACGTGGAGTTCCTCCAAACTTAATGGGGCCTCCAAAGATTCTTTATCTATCTGTGAGATCCGAGGCAGTTCCAATTTATCTAGATACTGCTTACAAATTGGTTCATCAAAATCTGTTTCGGCTTTATACAGATTTGTGTAAAAACCTTTAAATATGTCATTAATTGCCACAGGGTTCGTGGTGACCTGATCATCCAATGATTTTATTGCGCTAATATATGCCTTAGATTCGCATTCTTTCAACCTAAGGGCCAATAAATGACTAGGTCTCTCTGATTCAACATAATATTTTTGTCTAGTCCTACGTAAAATAAATTCCGCCTTTGAGTGTGAAAGTAAATCATATTCTTCTTTTAAAGAGGACAGCTGTGTAGCCTGTTGCTCAGTAAAATGTTGTTTTTGTAGGTTTTGTAATGATTGGATTTTATTTTCTAATTGTGTAAACTGGTGAGTTTTCGCTTTGGCAAGAGTAGAAGAGAAAGATATACAGAAACATCGTATAGCACACTTAGTCGTTTCCCACAGAATTTGAGGATCCACATCAGAGGGCATATTAATTTCAAGAAATTCCTTAATATATTCTTTTAGAGAAGTAATGAAAGTCTGATTACTTAATAATGATATGTTAAAGCGCCATCTAGGGGACTTGGCTTTAACATCGGAAAGAGGAACACTGCACAACATAGCAGAATGATCAGATAATAAAATTGGTAATATAGAGATGGAGGAATTAGACAAAATTAAAGATGGGCTGAGAACTATGTAGTCTATCCTAGAGAAAGTCTTGTGTCTATTAGAAAAAAAAGTGAAGTCCTTAGGTTTAGTATTCTGAATTCTCCATAGATCGATTAAGTTGAGCTCAGTGATAAATTTATTCAATAATTTAGAGGATAGATTGGCTGTTGTATCAGATTGAGATTTATCTAAAGCAAGATTTATGACAGCATTAAAATCACCACCCACCACTAGAGGGCAATCAATCTCCTCAAGTAAAGTTTTGGAAATCTGTGTAAGGAATGCACTGTCTGTCTCATTCGGACCATAAATAGAGACCAATGCTAACCTATTATTATATATTTTGCATCGGATAAAAACAAATCTACCCTTCTCATCACTACCAAGGTGTTCAATCGTTAAATTTAACTTCTGGTTAACAAGGATAAGCACCCCCTTAGTTTTATTTTGAGCGCTAGAAAAAGCTGATAATTTGTAATACTTATTCTGGAAACGTGCCACGTCAGATTGTTTTAAATGTGTCTCTTGAATTAGGGCACATGAAATAGATTTATAGTGTAAATATTCTAACACACGGGTTCGTTTAACAGCAGAATTTAAACCATTCACATTCAGTGATAAAATATTTAGAGTATGCATTGAATATTCATAATCCAAAGATTGTACTCAATAAATGAAAAAAAAAACAGAAGCACTTCCATTCTATAAATAACACGTAAACGCTGATGTGCATTTTAGATACCAAACCTCCTAGATGAAAAATCCCTTTAGAAATAAGGTAAAATACATAAAAGTATAAATGTCTGCTGTAAAAAAAAAAACAACATAAAAATATGAACAACCCACAACCATAAACAAAGAACAACTCAGACCGCACATTACCGAGAACATAGGTCTGACTGAGCAACAAAAAATAGTGATAATTGGTGACCGATCCACTCCAACGCAAGACATGTCTCCCGAGAGGCTCACGCAGCCAAAAAAATATTTTTTTATTAATTAAACCTACTCTCCATTAGTCCCCTCCAAAAAAGAAAAAAGGTGAGTGTCAGTCTTACCAGCAAAGAGATCGTTGTACCGGATAAATAAGGACAATATCCCAATAGGAGAGAAGAAAACGCAAACAATAAGTTTAGCAAGCGTCCATGTTCATCCTGCCATCATCCCCTTCTGGGCAGCTAGGACCAAGACCATCCCGGCCGTCACGCCCCTCCCGTCGAACTGGAGAAACAGCGGCCGCTGCTCCCCCGTCGTCCCCCCGCAGAGCTGCAGCATACGACTTCTGCTGAGACATGGAGCTGATAAAATCCTCCGCTTTCTGAGGGGAATCGTAGCTTCTCTGTTCCCCTTTGTGCCGTAGCTTAATTACCGCCGGATAGATGAGGAAGGGCTGGAGACCAAGCGCTGTCATCTTCTTCAAAACCGGACCAAATGCCTTTCTCCTGATCGCTGTAGCCGGACTAAAGTCAGGAAAAAATAGCAGTGTGACATTGCTCTGTGAACATTTCACCGGGTACGCCTGCCGAGCACCTTTTAGGATATCTGATCTGTCATGCCATCTCAGTACACGGAAGATGAGAGTGCGTGGCCGATCGGAGCCCCTCCCTCTGTCATAGACGCGATGCGCACGATCAATCTCAATGTCACAGCCCCTCAAGGAAGGAATCCACTTGGAAAGATTAGCTCTGAGGAAACCAGCTGCGTCCTTACCCTCCATCCCTTCTGGGAGCTCCACCAGTCTTACATTGTTCCTCCTACACCTGTCCTCCATATCTGTCATCTTCTCGGTGAGTCGCTCCAGCTGATCCTTTAAATCCGTGACTGTTCTCTTATCTTCACGCGCCGCTGCCTGAACAGAATCAACGCGGTCACGTGTCTGCTTCGCCGTGGTAACTATGGCCTCAAACTCCTCTCTTAGCTCTTTAACAGACTCGTTGGTCGCTTGTATGCCCTCACGCAGTCCACGCAATGCGGGAATCAGCACCAAGTCCATAGCATCTCTCACTGCCGAATTCACAACCGAATTCAAAGTCCTTTGGTGTTCTTTAAATGCTAGTTCAATGCGGCTAGCAATAGCATCGTCGAGGTCTTCACTGGAGATGGCTGAATCTCTGATTTTTTTCTTCATTGGCGATTGCACAATCTCTCTTTTCCGATCCCCTTTGTCTGCCTTAGCACTCATGATGGGTCCAATGCAGAGTTGGTTTAAATTTTACTGACAGGATCGTAAAATATGTGGCAAAGTGAGCGGAGCAAAAGACTAAGCCTGCATCGCCGTCGAGGGGTCATGTGATCCTCCTGAAGCTAATTTTCAAATAACCACCATTCTTATTAACAAACTGTATATTTGAATTCTAAATTCATACATTCTTACCTAAATTAAAAACTCTAAAACAACTCTTTACAAATACTGAAACAATGGTATTTGCAAACACCATGACACCGCTGCAAGCGGAGTGATACAAATGGTGAAACGTTTTTTCTGTGATGATACGGGTAGAATAACACATAGCTGGATAGACCTCTCAGACAATCATATACATATATACAGAGTTCTGGAATGAACGATAGGTCTAACTCAATCTGACCTAATGACATCATTATCACTTAGCACAGCTGATTGGTTCTCTCCCGTATTGGTAGCCAATGAGCTCGCTGCTCAACATTCAAATATATGACTAGTGCTTACTGTAGTACTTTGCAGCTTGCTTCAGAAACAGCGAAATCAGCATCTAAGATAAGTGAATGCTCTTCTAATCCATATCGCTGTGTATATTGCTGGTCTGCCTAATTGGATTCAGAAAAGAGCACCCATAATCAAGTTTAAACTAAGTGTCATGTTAGCAGTTTGCATTGTATGCAGGATTGAACTATTAAGCATATTAGCAGCAGCATTTAGCATCTGTGTTTATACAGCTCTAGCAAAACGCAGTTTAGAGCATGTAATCGCTCTTAAGGACAGTAACGGACATGAAACAGGTTAAATGAAATAAGCATTCTTGTGTGTGCATTTCAACTGGTGTTCGCCATATACATCGGTGTAATCTCAATGTTCACGTTCGTTATTTCTAAGGTCGATGTTTTCATTGTGATGAGTGTGTGGTTGATTTCAGCTGTGCGCAGTGTCAGAAGCATGCGCTTATCGCAGTCATGACAGTGTTGCGGGTGAAGGGAAATAAGAGTTATTGCTTAAAGGGAAAGTTCACCCAAAAATGAAAATTAAGTAATTAATTAGGTTCAATGAGTCAGGATAATTTGATGTGCATGCTTATTCTTAAGCAGCCCTTCATGTCGATCATGGATCAAATCGATCCACCATGGCAAACAGCGAATATTTGTGCTGTTTAATGCATTTGAGACATTGTGTTTTCCTCAGTGCATAACTGACACGTCACAGGTATATTTTTCATGTTAGATGTTTTATTGTTAGAAAGTCATGCAAATACTGTAAATCCATTTTTGCTGTCAGGAGTGGATGAGGTTTACATAAGCGACCGGGTGCTGCTGCACGCATGCGCTCTACACAGACAGAGCAGAATAGAATGCGCAGAATAATTCTGAATAAAATATACATTCTGCTAAAATATTTGTTGTTGGGACATTAAATGTGACACAAGTAGAATTTTTATCCTGCATATAAGTGTATTTTTTCATGATAGCAGTAACTGTAAATCAAATGTAAGCTGGCTAATACAGCCCAACTAGCTCAAATTAGTTTAAATGTGTGTTCCTCATATCAGTTAAAATATAGTCTGATTTCTATTATTTATTTTCATTTTTAATTCAGTGAGTTTAACTTTTAATTTAGTGGGGGGGGGGGGGGGGTTATGATTTAACGTGCAATTTTAGATTGTAATGTTTTGATGTTCTACTAATAACCATAAAAGGCAGCTGTCATAATATCAGAGAGACAGGCTGCATGGCTAAAAACTGCTGATCAATTGAATGCGCAAGTAGCAACAGTGTTAAAATGTTTTCATATATCTTAAAAAAAGTTAATTGCATTTTGGGCACAATACATTAAATACAGTTGGTTGTAGCCTATATATTTATTTATTTTGATTATTTAAGTTGCATTTTCTGTATACTTTTATTTTTGGACTAATAATAAAGTCAACTAATTGTATGTGAGAGAGTCAGTGGTAATATCGATGCGTTCATATTGGTCAGTATTAGAGGAGCTCAGCTTAGCCTGACAGTTAGCCTGCTCCTGACCAGGTTAGTTTATCAGCATAAGTTGCCACAGTGACTGAGCTTGATCTATGGTAATTTTGCTTTCGGAAACCAAATCAAGTGACAAAAAGTCATAATAACTGAAATAAGCCTGGTTTATTTGGTAAACTAGTTTTATGAAACAGCCCCCAGATCAAAGCATAAACAACGTATCCATGTATGGTGCTGCTGACACAGAACAGCATACATTGTTTACGTATGTGATACTCTCCAAAATGGCACCAGGGTGACGCGGAGGAGACAAATTGTTGAATAAAGTAGTTATTTTTCTTTTCTTTGCACACAAAAAGTATTCTCAGAGCTTTGTAACATTACGGTTGAACCACTGATGACACATGGATTATTTTAACGATATCCTTGCTACGTTTCTAGGCCTTGATCGTGTAAGGATCCTTGCTGTCTATGGGAGGATCAGAGAGCTCTCAGAATACATCAAAAGTATCTTACTTTGTGTTTCGAAGATGAATGAAGGTCTTAAGGGTTTGGAACGACATGAGGGTGAGTAATTAATGACAGAATTTTCATTTTTGGGTGAACCATCACTTTAAGATCACTATCTATGGTTGTTGTAGTCCCAAGTGAAATGCATTATGGGCAATGTAGTTCCGGAGAAATGTGTTTGTCAAGTCAAGTCAAGTCAAGTCACCTTTATTTATATAGCGCTTTTAACAATACAAATTGTGTCAAAGCAACTGCACAATATCAAAATAGGAAAATAGTGTGTCAATAATGTAAAATGACAAGATTAAACACTCAATTTTCAGTCAAAGGCATTTCATTATTGAATTCAGTGATGGCATCGTCCAGCTCAGTTCAGTTCAAAAAGTTTCTGTTCAATTAATTCGACGATATTGCTGGAAATGAAGTGTCCCCAACTAAGCAAGCCAGAGGCGACAGCGGTGGCTGTCTAGTGACGGGGTCCTCACTAGGGTTGGGTATCGTTTGAATTTTATCGATTCCGATTCCGATTCTGCTTATCGATTCCGATTCTTTTCGATTCCCAGTTTCGATTCCAATGTGATTAAATAATGATATCAAACATTTATCCTGTGTCTCTTTTTGCAAACCATTTATTGGAGCTGAATACCATGAACAAAAATCAACAGGCTACATAAAAACTATTTTTTTATTTAAGATTATTTAAGAGCTGTTTGTGTGTAAAATAGAACTGCATGATTCTGGATATATATAAAAAAAAAAATTAAGTTTTTATTTTTTCTTTCTTTTTTCCCCCAGTGGAAGTTGTGCTTCTCTCATGATTCTGAAGAAAAAAACGTTAGACAACTAAACAAAATCACATGTAATTTATGAATGAATGATTCAGTGACTCACTCAAGATGTAGGCTACTTGGTTCATTACTGGATGAATCAGTGTTCTTGAACGAATCTCTTGTGTGATTCAAAGACAAATACATTTTAACAGCCCATTTTCGCCACCTACAGGCGTAACAATGTAATCGATAAATCTACATTTGAAGTGTCAAATTACTTTCAAAAGGTGATTTACTCTATTTTAATCACTACCGTACACGTCAGAGTTTATATCTGAACTATAAACGTTTATCCCAGTACTTCTGTGATTTGAATGTTTGTAACACAGAAATAATGATACTGTGTGTGGTTGAAAAGACTGTGAGGCTGTTTCATTCCAGACAGATGACAGCTGCTCTCTTCAGGTAAGCAGCGCAAACGCAGATTTAAATGTTCAAATCACACTGATGTGATCGTACGCTGTACGTCAAAGGTTGAGGAATGAAACAGACGAATCTTTGTAATTTAGGAATAGAATCACGTTGGTGTTTGAATCGTGTTCGCGATCCTTAACGATTTATTAAATTAAAGTGCTTTGTCATGTTGGTGGTGACACCTCTCTTGCAACATGTTTAGCTATCACAGATATTATACTTAGCTTTTTTGGCTTCTGATCGCAACTGTAGCCAAACTTTGGAGAGCTTACTAGTGAGCAAGGCCCTGGCAGATGTAGTCCGATCCTCACAGATGAAAAAAAAAAAAAGCGCATAGGAATCGATAGGCGGACTCGAAATTTTAATTTGACAACAAGTATCCGATTCCTGACCTTAAGTATCCGATTCTGGAATCGGAATCGATTTTCGATTCCCAACCCTAGTCCTCACTGGGGATCTGTCTCTGGGGCTCATCTAGGTGTTCTGGTCTCTGCTGACGTTCAGGGCTGTAGAGGTCATCTCTAGGTGCTGATCCACCATCTGATCTGGTGACTGCAGTGACCTCGGAATAAGAAAGAAACAGACTAATATTAGCGTAGATGTCAATCTTCTTATGATGTAACAAGTACATTGTGTGTTATGGGAAGTGTTCCCGGTTCCGGTTGACCTAATTAATGCAGCCTAACAATCCTTTAATGGATTTGAATATTAGAAGTGTATTAGTGTGTTATGTGTACACCAGGTTAAAGAGATGGGTCTTTAATCTAGATTTAAATTGACAGAGTGTGTCTGCCTCCCGAACAGTGTTTGGTAGATTGTTCCAGACTTTGGGCGCTAAATAGGAAAAAGATCTGCCACCCGCAGTTGGTATTATCTATCTATTATTCTAGGTATTATCAAATGGCCAGAGTTTTGAGAACGCAGCAGCCGTGGAGGACTATAATGCGATAAGAGCTCGCTCAAGTACTGAGGAGCTAAACCATTCAGGGCTTTATAAGTAATTAACAAGATTTTTAAATCTATACGATGTTTAGTAGTGAGCCAGTGCAGTGTTGACAGAACCGGGCTAATGTGGTCATACTTCCTGGTTCTAGTAAGAACTCTAGCTGCTGCATTTTGAACCATCTGTAGTTTGTTTATTAAGCGTGCAGAACAACCACCCGATAAAGCATTACAATAATCTAACCTTGAGGTCATAAACGCATGACATTGCATTTGACATTGAGAGCATAGGTCTTAGTTTAGATATATTTTTAAGATGAAAAAATGCAGTTTTACAAATGCTAGAAACGTGGCTGTCAAAGGAGAGATTGCTATCAAATAGCACACCTAGGTTCCTGACTGATGACGAAGAATCGACAGAGCAGCCATCAAGTGTTAGACAGTGTTCTAGGTTAATACTTGTGGGGGTTTTAGGTCCGATAATTAACACCTCTGTTTTTTCATAATTTAGCAGTAAGAAATTACTCGTCATCCAGTTTTTTATATCGACTATGCATTCCATAAGTTTCTCAATTTGGTGTGTTTCACCAGGCCGTGAAGAAATATAGAGCTGATTATCATCGGCATAACAGTGAAAGCTAACCCCGTGTTTCCTAATGATATTTCCCAAGGGTAACATATAAAGTGTGAAAAGTAACGGCCCTAGTACTGAGCCTTGAGGTACTCCATATTGCACTTGTGATCGATATGATACCTCTTCATTCACTGCTACGAATTGATGGCGGTCAGATAAGTACGATTTGAACCATGCTAATGCACTTCCACTAATGCCAACAAAGTTTTCTAGTCTATTCAAAAGAATGTTGTGATTGATAGTGTCGAATGCAGTGCTAAGATCCAGTAGCACTAATAGAGAGATACAACCACGATCAGATGATAAGAGCAGGTCATTTGTCACTCTAATGAGAGCAGTCTCAGTACTATGATACGGTCTAAATCCTGACTGGAAATCCTCACAGATATAATTTTTCTCTAAGAAGGAATATAATTGTGAGGATACAACCTTTTCTAGTATCTTTGACAGAAAAGGGAGATTTGAGATTGGTCTGTAATTAACTAGATATTTGGGGTCAAGTTGTGGTTTTTTTAATGAGAGGCTTAATAACAGCCAATTTAAAGTTTTTGGGGACATATCCTAATGACAATGACGAATTAATAATAGCCAAAAGAGGATCTATGACTTCTGGAAGCACCTCTTTTAGTAGTTTAGATGGAATAGGGTCTAACATACATGTTGTTGGTTTAGATCAGTGGTTCCCAAACTTTTTCTGCCGGGCCCCCCTTTTGTAGAGAAAAATATTTTCAAGAACCCCCCCCCCTTGTTTTTTTTTTGGAAAGTCTCTTATGCTCACCAAGGCTACATTTATTTGTTAAAAAATAACAGTAAACACTGCAATATTGTGAAATATTGTCAATTTAAAATATATATTTGAATGTTTTAACATATAGGCTACTTTATTCCTATGATCAAAACTAAATTTTCAGCATCAATACGCCGGTCTTCAGAGTCACATGATCCTTTAGAAATCATTCTAATATGCTGATTTGCTGCTCAGTAATCATTTCTGATTATCATCAATGTAGTAAACATTTGTGCTGCTTAATATTTGAGGAAACTATTTTATTCATGATTCTCTTATGAATATTTGAAATTGTCCTTTGTGTCAGAGCGCTGGAGTTCGTCAGAAATAGAAGGGGACATCAGTTTATTGTCATGCATTTGTCGACAAGAGGAGCATAACCTCGGCTAGTCGTTCTGACATTTGCCGCTGGCTCTGATGTCTCTGTAGTGGTTAAACAAGATATAATTTCGTTTTGGGTAAATCAAACAGGTAATCTTTGGTCTTTATTCTATTAATATGTTAAAATGAAAATGAAAACAGGCAATGTTTGATATAATATTTTGTTTCATTGCAATGTATGTACGTTCCCTGCGTACATACTGTAGAACTACATTTCTGCGGCTATTTATGTTTAAATGAAAATGAAAAGAGGCAGTGGGGTTTGATATATTTCGTCTATAAATACAGTGAGGAAGATTGCAGCAGCCGAGGCGAGCTGACTGATGTCATCAAGTACGCTGCTGTTCCATTTGCAGCATTACCGGACTTGCGTCGTTCCATCCACGTGATTCACACTCCCGAGTCGAACTCGTGAAGTCCAAAGAACCGAGGATGGAAGTCTGAAATTTACGTACATGGTATTGAGAAACGTGGGCAGACCTGACGTTACGTCACCAGACTATTTGCCTAATCTTCTCGGTAGTTTAGACCACGATGGAAACAGGTCTGGGGGAAAAAAAAGGTTCCTGCGAAAAAAGTTCCTGGGACATATTGTTCCAGGTAATTTCGGTGGAAAAGCGGCTTTATATTTCTACATGGCTCCCTGCAATTTAACTCTGATTCTTCAATCGCGCCATCTAGTGGTCTGTTATTGATACAACCACAACTGCTACAACTGATAACGGAGCACTCAAGTACTGCGAGTCATCTTGAGGTCATTAATATGTCAAATTAATATTTTGCATTCAATTATTTACTTATCAGGCAAGTAGCTGCATAAGCGGGAAAATTACACAGTGTAGTCTTTATCACCCTGCAGAGGTTTCTTTTGCAAAATAATCTGCTGACTGTACACTATCCTTCAGCCTTGCTGCGCCCCCCCTAGGGGTCGCGCCCCCCAGTTTGGGAACCACTGGTTTAGATGATTTAACAAGTTTATACAATTCTTCCTCTCCTATAGCAGAGAATGAGTGGAATTGTTCCTCAGGGGATCTATAGTGCACTATTTGATGTGATACTGTAGCTGACGGCTGCATGGTTACAATTTGATCTCTAATAGTATTATTTTTGGAAGTAAAATAGTTCATAAAGTCATTACTGCTGTGCTGTTGGGAAATGTCAACACCTGTTGATGCTTTATTTTTTGTTAATTTTGCCACAGTATTGAATAAATACCTGGGGCTATGTTTGTTTTCTTCTAAAAGAGACGAAAAGTAATCATCTAGCAGTTTTTAAAGCTTTTCTGTAGGATAGGGTACTTTCCCGCCAAGCTATACGAAATACCTCTAGTTTTGTTTTCCTCCAGCTGCGCTCCATTTTCCGGGCTGCTCTCTTTAGGGTGCGAGTGTGCTCATTATACCACGGTGTTGGACTCTTTTCCTTAATCTTCCGTAAGCATAAAGGAGCAACCGTATCTAAAGTGCTAGAAAAGAGAGAGTCCATAGTTTCTGTTACATCATCAAGTTGTTTTGAGCGGTTGGATATGCTGAGGAATTGAGATAAATCAGGAAGATTACTTACAAAGCAGTCTTTGGTGGTAGAAGTGATGGTTCTACCATATTTGTAAGAAGGAATTGAATTTACAGCTTTAACCATATGGAGTTTACACAAGACTAGATATTGATCTGATATATCATCGCTTTGCTGCAGAATTTCCAACACCATTAACATCAATTCCATGTGACAGTATTAAATCTAGAGTATGATTTCGACTATGAGTAGGTCCTGAAACGTGTTGTCTAACCCCAATAGAGTTCAGAATGTCTATGAATGCTGATCCTAATGCATCTTTTTCATTATCAACGTGGATATTAAAATCACCCACAATTAAGACTTTATCTGCAGCCTGCACTAACTCTGATAGAAAATCAGCAAATTCTTTAATAAAGTCTGTATGGTGCCCTGGTGGCCTGTATACAGTAGCCAGTACAAACATCACGGGGGATTTATCATTAATACTTTTTTCTCTAGATAATGTTATATGAAGCACCTTTACTTCAAAGGAGTTATACTTAAAGCCGGTCTTCTGACAAATACTGAGAACACCTCCCCCTTTGCCTTTTGGACGCGGCTCATTTTTGTAACAGTAAATTTGGGGGGTAGACTCGTTTAAAATAATGTATTCATCTGGTTTTAGCCATGTTTCTGTCAAACAGAGCAAATCTAGGTTATGATCATTAATCAAATCATTTACAAAAAGTGCTTTTGTAGAAAGGTGTCAGGATCCTGGACTGTTTTGTTGTGTTTTTGCTCCCCATGTGTTCCCTGTGACCCAGTTTCTCCCCAGTTTGATTGTTAATTTGATTCCAGGTGTGTCTCGTCGTCTTCCCCAATTATCCTGTCTTTAAAAGCCCTGCCTGTTCAGTTTATGTTTGTCGGGTCAACTTGTTCAGTTTGTGTGTTTCCTGTGATTCCCAGTGTTGGATTTACCCTGTTGATGACTTTATTAAAGATTATTTTGAGTATTCCACGTCTCCTCGTTCCTCCCCGCACAGGACGTGATGGATGACCCGAACCAAAAAAAAGTTACTTTGTCTACCCTCTGTTTTGTTTCCGTGTTTTACCCATATGTGCCCCATGGATCCCCTCCTTCACCCCGAATTCCTCCTCCTCCTGCTGGAGCAGGGGAAGCGTTCGCTCAAGCATCATACTAGACTGTTTCTAGCCCTCGCTGAACTCACTAGCCACCCGGACGACACGCTCTGCTCATTCTATGATGCAAGCCTCAACACCGCGTGCAGAGCGCTGTCGTCCGAAGATGGTCCTCGAGCGGAATTTGCTGCCTTCGTGGAGTGGATTTTGGCAAGAAACGGATCGCCCCTCACAGTTTCCCAAGAGGATGATCTCGCCAGATCCACTCCAGACCCAAAGCCCAGCCCACCATCTCCCCGCGGTGTGGAGCATCAGCCCAAGCCCACCGATGACGGAGAGCCATTTCCCGCCGCGATCTGCGAGCCAGCGCGACTGAGCGGATGATCGCCACGGAAGTTGAGCCCAACCCGTCAGACCAGGTTCGAGAGCCGGCGACAGTGCCCACCACGAGGGAGCCAGCCGTGGACGGTGTGAGCGCGGAGTGGAGCGCGCCCCCGCCCGTGGCTGAGGGTGAGCTGATTCACCTCTGGGACTGCTGGACATGGAGGGGAATTTGATTGACTGGGAGACTGAGCTGGAGTTCGAAATGCCCCCTCTCCTCTCTCCGTCGTCCCCGCTGGTCCCGTCCAGCCCTGAGGGGGCTTCAGATTCTCCAGTGCCAGCTCCCGAAAGTACCCTCCCTGCCCCTCTTGAAAGTGCCCTCCAGTGCCCGCTCCTCGAAAATGCCCTCCAGTGCCCGCTCCTCGGAAATGCCCGCCCTCAAGTTTCAAGTTTTATTTGTCACATACACGACTATACAGAGATTGTATAACCAGCAGTGAAATGTGAGTAAAAGTCCGCCCGCTCCTGCCTCCTCCACCGCTGTCGTCTGGCAGCCCCCCCGCTCGCCCTCAGCCCCCCCATCTGTATGGTGCGAGCCCCGTGGGTCTGCCATCCTCCAGCGTCGCCGGGGCTGGAGTATCCCTCACCTCCGCCTCCGAGGCCCGGACTCCGCCTCGGCCCGTAGACCCAGTGGCTCCACCTCGGCTCCTAGCTCCCTTGCCTCCACCGTCACCCATCGATCCACCAGCTCCACCGGGCACCCTCGTCCCTCCGGCTCCTCCTTGGTCGAGCGTCGACCCGCCATCACCTCAGGACTCCTCTCCTCTGGCTGCACCTCGTCGCTCCGTCCCACCGGCTCCGTTGGGCTCCTTCCTCCCTTCAGCTCCACCTGGGTCCTCAGTCGCTCCGGCTCCACCGCGAATCTCCGGAGCTCCGCCAGAGCCTCGGTCGCCAGAGCCCTCGGCTCCACCCTGGCCCCCCCAGACCCTCGGCATCCCCCTGGCTCCCCAGACCCTCGGCATCCCCCTGGCTCGTTGGCTCTCCGTCTCCGTCTCCGCCTCGGGCTCCTCCTCCACCTGCTCCACCGCCGTTGGTCGGCCCCCTGGAGTCGGCGACCATCCCTCCACCATGGCTCCTCCCTCCGTCGGTTCCACCATGGGCCACCATCATGGCTGTGGCCTGGGTCATGCTCTGCTCCTCCTGCTCCGGATCCCTCCTGTCTCTTCCCTGGCTCCTCCCTCCTTCGTCGCCTCCGTGGTCTTTGTCTGCCGGCCCCCTCCCGGATGGCCGTCCTCCTCCTGAGCCGCCTCCCAAGTTCCCACCCGCTCCTCCCCTTTGGATGTTTCAACGGTGCGAGGATGCACCTTCCGGGAGGGGGGCGATATGTCAGGATCCTGGACTGTTTTGTTGTTTTTTTTGCTACCCATGTGTTCCCTGTGATCCAGTTTCTCCCCAGTTTGATTGTTAATTTGATTCCAGGTGTGTCTCGTCATCTTCCCCAATTATCCTATCTTTAAAAGCCATGTCTGTTCAGTTCATGTTTGTCGGGTCAACTTGTTCAGTTTGTGTGTTTCCTGTGATTCCCAGTGTTGGATTTACCCTGTTGATGGACTTTATTAAAGATTATTTCGAGTATTCCATGTCTCCTCATTCCTCCCCGCACAGGACGTGACAAAAGGGACCTGATATTCAGTAAGCCAAGTTTTATCAATTGTTTCTGTGTATTGTAAACATTTTTTATTTGTTGAACATCAATTAAATGGTTACTCATAAATTGGTTTTGATGTTTTCTGTATTTTCCAGTTCGGGGAACAGACACAGTCTCTATAGTGTGATATCTAGGTGAAGGAGTCTCTATGTGCTGAGAATTAACTGACTTCTGTGACGTGAGGCGGCTAGCAGACGGTCGGTTTAGCCAGTCTTTCTGCTTCCTGACCTGGGCCCCAGTTAGTCAAGTATGAACTCTAAGACTATGTGCCATATTTCTAGAGAGAAGAGCGGCACCACCCCAGGAGGGATGAACACCATCTCTTTTCAACAGGTCAGGTCTGCCCCAAAAACTCGTCCAATTGTCTATAAAACCTATGTTATTCTGCGGGCACCACTTAGACATCCAGCCATTGAGTGACGGCAATCTGCTATGAATCTCATCACCCCGGTAAGCAGGGAGGGGGCCAGAGCATATTACAGTGTCTGACATCGTACTTGCAAGTTCACACACCTCTTTAACATTATTTTTAGTGATATCCGACTGGCGAAGTCGAACATCATTAGCGCCGGCGTGGATAACAATCTTACTGAATTTACGTTTAGCATTAGCCAGCACTTTTAAATTTGCCAAGATGTCAGGCGCTCTGGATCCCGGTAAACAATGGACTATGGTGGCTGGTGTCTCTATTTTCACGTTCCGTACAATAGAATCGCCAATAACTAGAGCACTTTCACCAGGTTTCTCAGTGGGTGCGTCACTGAGTGGGGAGAACCTGTTTGATGGTCTGATCGGAACGGAAGAGCAATGTTTTGACCCGCGACTATGCTGCCTCACTGTCACCCAGTTGCCCTGCTGCACAGGCGCTAATGCCGGCACCGAACAATGTACTGGAGTCCCTGAGCTAATCACATCCAAAGCAGTATCTACAGCCCTCACATTCTTACTGTCCTCAACTAAAGTTTGGATGCGTGTCTCTAGTTCTAAAACCTTCTCTGTCAGCTTAACTATTTCCCTGCATTTATCACATGTGAATCCCTCATCGCCGACAGAGATAGATAAACTGTACATGTGGCAATCTGTGCAAATAACAATAGCAGGAGAAGAAGCCATTACTCACCATGATTGATGAATGATACCAACTTAACTTACCACTTACCACTTACCACTGTTGTTTGATGAACTTGTGAAAAACGGAGCGAGAGAGAAATGAAAACGGAGTGAGAAAAAAGAAAACAATAATAGGCGCGAAAAGCAACGCGAATGGAACCGCGAGTGACAAGCTAACGAATGCTAACGCGCTGCACTCGCAGCTTTAGAAGCGAGCGATCAAATTAGTTTGATAGATAATACCAGAAATATGGTGGGAATTAAGTTATATATTATCACTTTAAACAACAGAGAGTGAAAGTAAGGTAAAGATTCAATAAAAAAGCGGAGCTACAATCGCAAACCTCACAGCAGCACAATAGACAGGAACAGACTGAAGCAATCAATCTCTGCAGGCTTTTGTAAATGCAGGCTTCGAGTACTTCAGGCTTTTGAAAATGTAAGCTGTTCTTGCAGCTCGCGGTTCTAAACTAAAGAATTTGGATGATGACTGGTGATCTTTTACATGTTAATGACATTAATTAGGAGTCGTTCACAAGGCAGAGTGTCACGAATCCGGTCTGTGGCCTTCCGCCCGATAGCCACCAGAGGTCGCCTCTCCATCATATTGATTCTCACAGCACACTGGACTGCATTTCCCATCATCCATTGCACTGACGACACACACACACACACACACACACACACACACACAGCTGATTGCACTAATCACGCTCACACCTGAGAACTATCACACAATCACTATCACCCAATCACACACTCTTTATAAGCCTTGGACTCTCTCTCCCTCACTGCCGAGTATTGTATGCACATATCACAACCCTAGCCGATAGCTACCTTACAGAGCCTTTTGTAGTTTTCTTAGTCTTAGTCATAGTCTTGTTTTACCTGTTTCGGATTGTGTTTTCTCCTGCCTGGATTATTGCTGTGTACCTGGATTATCTCTCTCTGCCTTGCCCTGTTGGATACTGTTCGCCGATCGAAGACCCACGCTTGTCCTAGGAGAACTCTTTGTCCTGCCATTTATATACCTGTTTGCCAATGTTCGACCCATGCTTGTTTGTGACCACATCCCCTTAATAAAGCCTTGCAGATGGATCCGCACGCCTCTCATCTCATTGGCTTCGTAACAGAATACTCGGCCTCACAAGGATCCAGAGGCTTTTCATGTGGATATTGGCCAGGTGTGGACACTGCACGACTGTTATTAACCGTCGAGCAGGGCTTGCGATCGCTCGAGGATTATATAAAAGAGTATTTAGATCTTGCCTATTTTTCTGATCTGCCGGACTGTGTGCTCATAGACTTCTTTTGTGAGGGCATTAATCAGCCGCCCAAATCACGTTTAATCCGTGAGGGTCCCCGTTCATCTCTCAGTCAGTTTATGGACTATGCTTTATTGACTGTTGGTTCGGCGTTCACTGTGGGTGTCGCGGAGGAACGCGACACCGCACTCACTCGTGTAATGGCGGCCGCACCAGAGCACGCTCACAAAATGGTGGTGACAGCGGAGCTTGATCGCAAAATGGTGGACACAACAACATCCCGTTCTGTCACAGCTGCCAATTCTGAATTAAATCAAGTCACAGTTGATCTTCGTGAGTCAAGCCAAGTCACAGTTGCTCGTCATGAGTCAAACCAAGTCACAGTTGATCTTCGTGAGTCAAGCCAAGTCACAGCTGATCTGCCAGAGTCACGTCACGTCACAGCTGGTAATCCAGAGTCATGCCACGTCACAGCTGGTCATCCAGAGCCACACCATGTCACAGTTAATCATCCAGAGTCAAGCCCAGTCACAATTAATCTTCACAAGTCTCTTCCCGTCACCGCTCCAGAATCTCACCACGTCTCCAGTCCAATCTCACGTCTCCATCGTCCAGAGTCTCCGCTGATCGTCCAGAGTCTCGCCATGTCACAGCTGTTCATCCTGAGTTCTGTCATGTCACAGCTGTTCATCCTGAGTTCTGTCACTATCTGTCTATTACACCTAGATCGTCAAGGTCACTTTTTCAAGCTCCCAGACTGGCATCCAGCATGGAGGACCTACCGCTGGTGTCAGCCCGTGCAGCTGGTATCCCTAAACCAGCGCTCTCAATCCTTCCTGTTCCTGTACTAATTTCCCTGTCCGAAGTGCTTCCCATGATGGGGATCGCTTTGTGTTGTGTTTGGGCTGCATACACCACCACAGAACTGCCCGAGGTAGCGACATCCACTGTGATGTTTCCAGAGGTGGCGGCTGATGCTGCAGAACCTCTTGGGGTAGTGACACTCGCTGCTGTGCTCTCCAAAGCAATGGCACTCGCTGCAGCTTCTTCAGAAGTGATGGCACATGCTGCAGAATCTCCTGAAGCGGCGGTGCTCGCTTCAGCTCCTAGTATGGTGGTAGCGCCCAGCAATGTACTCTCAGCCTGTTGTGTTGCGGTCAAAGAGACTGTTACTGAACTCTCCCTGTGTCCGGAGTTTACCACTGTAGAACCTCCAGAGGTGGCGGCAACTGCTGCAGAACCTCCAGAGGTGTCAGTGGTATCCACCTGCGATTCCTTGTCCTGCCCTGTCACAGCTATGGAGGCCGTCTGTAACTCCTTGTCCTGCCCTGTCTCGGCTATGGAGGCCATCTGTGATTCCTTGTCCTGCCCTGTCACGGCTATGGAGGCCCTCTGTTATTCCTTGTCCTGCCCTGTCACTGCTATGGAGGCCGTTCGTGAACTCTTGCCTTGTTCCGAACAGGCCACAGAGGCCACTTATGAACTTTTGTCCTTTTCTGAGTCAGACATGGAGGCTGATTGTAAATTGCCTGATTACCTGGGCTCAGTCAACGAACCTGATTTAGAACTTTCTGCCAGTCATGTTTCAGTCCGTAAGTCTCATGTCGAGCCATCTGTCCGTTCTATGTCAAGTAATATGTTCGAACACTCTGTCTGCCCTGTTTTAGTCAAAAGGTCTGTTGAATCATTTGTCTGCCCAATTCCCACTAATGAGTCTGAGGGTGAAATGTCCATCTGTCCAGTTCCAATCAATGGTTTTGACTTTAAACAATCTGATGATCCACCTTCTAATAATGTGTTTGAAATTTCTGTCAGTCCCATTGCTATCAATGAACCTGTTATCTGTCCCCTCAGTCCGGTCATGATCCCAGACACCTTTACCGAACTCTTAACTCTGCCTGTCATGAAAGCAGAAACTGTAAATGAACCTTCTGTAGGTCCTGTTAACCCTGTCATTTCCAAAGAGATCATTAATGAACAGTCTGTCTGTCCCCTTCCAGTCAATGAGTTATCCATCTGTCCAGTTTCTGTTACTAGGTCTGAGTATGAATTATCTGTTTACCCAGCTTCAGTCACTGAAGTGTCTACCAATTCAGCTTCAGTTAATACAACTAGTTCTGAGCTGTCAGTCTATCCCATCTCAACCCATGAATCTGTTTGTGAACTACCTGCCGGTCCAGTTTCCCTCAATGAATCCGAGTTTGAACTGTCTGTCTTGCCAGGTTCTGTTAATGAACTGGCTTTCTGTCCGGTTACAGTCAGTAGACTCGATTATGAACAGTTTGTTTATCCGGCTTCGATCACTGAACTGTTTGCCAATCCAGTATCAGTCATTGCATCCAACTGTAAACTATCTGTTTTAAACTCTGCAGTTAAATCTGATTCTGAAATGTCTGTCTGTCCCTAATGAACCTGAGGGTGAATTGCCGGCCTGTCCAGTTTTAGTCAAAGAGCATGATTTTGAACTGTCTTCCTGTCCCATTCCAGGCAATGAATCAGATGTTGGACTGTTTGTTAGCCCAGTTTCCACCAATAAGATCTATGGTGAATTGACTGCCTGCTCAGTTGTAACCTGGGAATCTGTTGATGAACTTCTTCTATTCCCTGCCTCGGTCTTTGAGACCATAGATGCTATGTCTGTCTATTGTGTCTTAGTTTTCCCTAGGCTCCAATCTCTGCTGTGGGTTCCTGATCCATCGTGGAGTTCTCCTGTTCCGCTGTGGTGCTCCTCTGATCCGTCGTGGTGTTCTCCTGTTCCGCTGTGGTGCTCCCCTGATCCGTCGTGGTGCTCTCCTGCCCTGTCTGCTCCGCACTGGTGGGCTCCTGCTCTGTCTGCTCCGCCATGGAGGTCTCCTGCCCTGTCTGCTCCGCACTGGTGGGCTCCTGCTCTGTCTACTCCACCGTGGAGTTCGGCTGTCTCGCTCTGGTGGTCTTCTGCTTCGTCTGCTCAGGTCTGGTGGTCATCTGATCCGCCGTGGTGGTCTTCTGCTCCGGTCTGGTGGTCTTCTGATCTGCCTGCTCTGCCTGCTCTGCCTCAGTCACCTATCCCTCCACTTGCACATGGACCTGGCCCTCCATCCCTCCCCCTGTTCCACCTCCGCTCCACCACCCTCCTGTACTGTGCTGTCTGGAGAGCGTCTGGAAGCCGCTCCTTGGGGGGGGGGGGCTCTATCACGAATCCGGTCTGTGGCCTTCCGCCCAATAGCCACCAGAGGTCGCCTCTCCATCATATTGACTCTCACAGCACACTGGACTGCATTTCCCATCATCCATTGCACTGACGACACACACACACACACACACACACAGCTGATTGCACTAATCACGCTCACACCTGAGAACTATCACACAATCACTATCACCCATTCACACACTCTTTATAAGCCTTGGACTCTCTCTCCCTCGCTGCCAAGTATTGTATGCACATATCGCAACCCTAGTCGATAGCTACCTTACAGAGCCTTTTGTAGTTTTCTTCGTCTTAGTCTTAGTCATAGTCTTGATTTGCCTGTTTCGGATTGTGTTTTCTCCTGCCTGGATTATTGCTGTGTACCTGGATTATCTCTCTCTGCCTTGCCCTGTTGGATATTGTTCGCCGATCAAAGACCCACGCTTGTGCTAGGAGTACTCTTTGTCCTGCCATTTATATACCTGTTTGCCAATGTTCGACCCATGCTTGTTTGTGAACACGTCCCCTTAATAAAGCCTTGCAGATGGATCCGCACGCCTCTCATCTCGTTGGCTTCGTAACACAGAGAGCTGAAACCATTAATTTGCGTGCAAGTTCAAGATCATTTGCGATTCATAGATTTCAAATCTGAGTAGTTCCTGCGGGCCGACAAGGTAACACTTGAGTAATTACTGAAGGGTTAACTTGTTTTTCACATTAAAATAATGGTCCAGATCACTAGTAGTTCCTGCGGGGTGACAAGGTAATGCTTGAGTAATTAGTGAAGGGTTAACATCAATTTCACACGTAATTTAATACGTTTTTTAACATGTTACTCTTGTGATTAGTTATTAATTAGTTATCCTTTATTAATTGGTCATAGTTAGCAAGTAGTTCTCAATGAGGATATTTTTATTTAGTAATTATTGAATACCTAATAAAATAGTAGTAGTAGTAATAATAAATACATTTGCTATTACTTACTGCTTAGTTAATCTTGCTTCAATATTAGTTAGTAAGCTCAGTGTTAATGTAGTACTACGTATTACTTCCTGCATAGTTACTTGTTAACAACGGACCATTATTCTAAAGTGTTACTCTGATTACTTGGTAATCATTAATTTGGAATTTCCCCAAGACATGTTTAGGAGTTTAAGCTAATACATTGGTGAGAGGCTACATCTATAATAATCAAGCCCTTCTGGGTAATGCGGTTATTCTAATGAAATCGTAATGTGGAATTTGTAATTTAATGCAGAACACTATAATTCCGTAAGTGTTCCCATGATGTAATTTTCCTGCTGCTCTGAAGTAATTATAGATGTGGCACTTCTATCTCTGAATGGCTAAAGGTGTCATGTAACGTAGAAGCAGGAAGAACGCAGGAGGCATGAAATAGCTTCAAATAGTTTTTTATTGACATAACGCAGGGAATAATCCAACATAGGAGAAATTTCAAACTCACAAACATAACTGGTGACAAAATAAAGACTAGACCCGACAAGGAAGACAGAGCAAACAGGAACTTAAATGCAAAGGATAATTACTAAACACAGGTGCAAGGAATCATGATTAACTAAATGAGGAATAATCAATTAAATAAACAAGAACAGGAAAAAGACAATAAAAGGAAAATCAGGAACACAGGCAAGGGTAAAACAAGGAAAATGGGTCCAAAACCCTGACAAAAGGCAGGGACGTGCACAGACATTTTGAGGGGCAGGGGCTCAAGTGGAAAAAAGGGCACTTCTCATATTTATTTTTTATTTTTCTAAACAAAACGTTAAATATTAACACAACTCTGACTTGCCAATTTAATTTAATTCCCTCACACTCAACCAATTGTTTCATGTTGTTTCATTTTCAACAGATGTCTACAAAATAATCGGTTCACATAGAGACCATGGTCTTCTTTAACATTCACTAATTTTATCACAAAAACAGGCAACAACAAAGGAAACTAAGCCACAATGTGCATGTTTTCTTAGGGTTCAAGCACTGAAGGTGCGATGGTACCTATTGTTTTTTTAGAATTCTTATTATTCGGGGACAAGCACCGAAGGTGCGATGGCACCTATTGTTTTTGTTAGAATTCTTCTTATTCTTATTCTTCCACTTATGGCAGCCCACAGAACCGCTTGCGGGAAAATTGTGAAATTTGGCACACTGATAGAAGACAGTCTCAACATTAACCATATCAAATTTGGAGTTTCTAACTCAAACTCTCTAGCGCCACCACTTGTCCAAAGTTTCACTCATGTTTATGCTGATAACTTAAAAGGCAATAAACTGTAAGGCACAGAAGGAAAATTATTTTTTCCTCTGAATCCTTGGCTCATGCCGAGTCGAATGAACTCCAAAATGTAAAAATTGTAAGGTCAGTTTTTTTCGCTATTTTTAATTGTTTGAAAAACCTACTTTTTCGAACTCGTCCTAGACTGATAGTCCGATTTTCACCAACATTGGCTCAGATCATCTTCAGACCATGCTGAAAAATGTTCTATTTGAAATGAAAGTCGATTCATCAAACCATTCTCGAATAACACGCTAACAAATTCGCAAAGATGGATCTGAGGCTATATCTCCGCAACAGTTAGACATATTGAGACCAAACTTGGTGTGTGTTATAACAAGCATGACCTGAGGCTACCTGCAGTGTTTTGGCATTGTGCCACCTAGTGGTCAGGAGATATGAAAAATGCATATTTTTGCTTATAACTTCTGAATGGTTTGGCCAAAAATCACAAAACTGGTTTGCCTGTTCAGTTGTCACTAATGCTCCTGATTTTGAATTGCCTGTCTGTCCAGTCACTGTCAATGAGTCAGGTCTTAAGCTGTCTTCCTGTCCAGTTCCAATCAATGAGTCAAATTTTGAATTGCCTGTCTGTCCAGTCACTGTCAATGAGTCAGGTCTTAAGCTGTCTTCCTGTCCGGTTCCAGTCAATGACTTAAATTTAGAATTTTCTGTCTGTCCAGCTTTGATCAGGAAGTTTCCTTATGGACTGTCTGCCCTCTCAGTTGCCACCAGGGAAAATATTAATGGACTTCCTATGTTCCCTGCCTTGGTTCTTGATTCCGTACATGCTTTCTCTGTCTCTCGTGTCTCAGTTTTCCCTTAGATCCCAGTCTCTACCAGGGGTTGCTGTTCCGTCTGCTCCGCCGTGGTGGTCTTCTGCTCTGGTCTGGTGGTCTTCTGCTCTGCCGTGGAGATCTTCTGCTCCGCCCTGGTGGGCTCCAGTCCCATCCACTCCGCCCTGGAGGGCTCATGTCCCGCCTGCTCCGCCCTGGTGGGCTCCTGCTCCGTCTGCTCTGCCCTGGTGGGCTCCTGTACCATCTGTTCCGCCCTGGTGGGCTCCTGTTCACGTGGACCTGGCCCTCCATCCCTCCCCCTGTTCCGCCTCCGCTCCACCTCCCTCCTGGATTGTATTAAGATAGGAGCGTCTGGAAGCCGCTCCTTGGGGGGGGGGGGGGGTTATGTTACGAATCCGGTCTATGAACTTCTGTTTATTCACCACCAGAGGTCACTTGCTCACCACATTGACTCTTGCACCACACTAACTATTGCAGGTCACCCACAGACTACAGTTCCCATCATCCATTGCACTGACGACGCACACACAACTGATTGCACTGATCACACACAGCTGATTCCCATTTGCACACTTTATAAGCCTTGGACTTTCTCTCTGTGATCGCCGAGTATTGTATGCGCATATCGCTACCCTAGCCGATAGCTACCTTACAGAGCCTTTTGTAGTAGTCATAGTTTTGCCTTGCCTTGTGTGTTTTCTAGTGTTTTGATTACTGCCCGTGTTTCCTGGATTAACCCTTTGCCTTGCCGTTCGGACTCTGTTCGCACCTCGTTTGGATTATTGCTCATGTACCTGGATTATCTCTCTGCCTTGCCCTGTTGGATATTGTTCACCGATCGTCGACCCACACTTGCCCTAGGATTACTCTCTGCTTTGTCTGTGTTATACCTGTTTGCCACTGTCTGACCCTGCCTCTGTTTTGACCATGTCTCAAAATAAAGCCTTGCATATGGATCCGCATGTCTCTCGTCTCGTCGGCTCCGTAACAGCTACACTGCTGTGCTGTGCGCCTGCACGGAGATGAGAAAAGCATCGGAACACGACAGAGTCTCAACATTTCTAGACCTGACCTGATATTTAGATTTTTATTTGTTTGACAGGGAAAGCTGTGCGCAAACAGAAAAATAGACACGCACACATATATACATTTATAAAAAAATTAAAAAACTCCCCAGAAAAAAGGGCACTTTCTCTCGAGGAAGAAAAAGGGCAGGTCCTCAAGCCCCCTTTGATGTCTATGTGTGCACATGCCTGGCTAAAGGTGACATTTCAAATGCTGGGTCATGCACCAGCAGCACAGCTGCCATTAAGATAACTGAGAATGCTAACAGATAATGCTTTTAACTTGTTTTACTATATATATATATATATATATATATATATATATATATATATCCTGTTTTTACTTCTCTTCCTTAAGGTATTGCACAGTTGCACCCAGGCACTGAAGGGGGTTACAGGGTGCCATATAACCCAGAAGCCACAGGTTGTGGGGCAGCCATGAGGTCCATGTGCATTGGCCTTAGGTGAGAGTGAGGCATGCTTTCTTTTGTATTTTCACAGATATTTGGTAGTAGTGTTGGGGATATCTAATTGTCTTTACTTCAAAGATTTCCTCATCCTGATCAGCTGTCCTCATTAATTGAGGTTGCTGTGGAGACTGGAAGAATGACCCATCCTCATCCAACCGGTTTCCTTGGAGCTGTGGCTTCAGCCTTGTTCACCACTTATGCAGTCCAGCGAAGACCAATCACAACCTGGGGTCTGGGTTTATTGGAGGAGGCTTGTCCTGTCGCAAAAACCTTTGTTAAGTCTGCAGGATATGCTGTTACGGAGACTGAGAGAGACTGGGACTACTTTACTGGAAAATGGAAATGGTAAGAAGATAAATTTAAGGCACAATGCATGAAGATGTGGTTCTATTGCATAATGCTAGATTGATAAATATCAGGGAGATCATATTGGATCATTTTAATCTGAATGCATGTGATAATAGTTTAGGAAGTATTTATACAATGACACAATGTTACATTTTTGAATCTGCTCACCACCTCAAAGCATTTGAAATGCAGACTTTTAGATGCATTTTAAAACTGTTTGCATAAAAAATAGGGGAACAGTTTAGAAATTATTTTATAATAATCATTAGCATTTTCATGATAAACATTGTCAGAGATGGGAAGTAATGAAGTACAAATACTTCGTTACTGTACTTAAGTAGATTTTTCTGGTATCTGTACTTCACTATTTATTTTTCTGACTACTTTTTACTTTACTCCCTACATTTTTACGCAAATATCTGTACTTTCTACTAATTACATTTTCAAACCAGGCTTGTTACTTTAGTTTTGGTGGATCACCATTCGATAACAAATCTATAATACATCATGAATCGGTTAGTCTTGACTGGGAACGCGATTCGGCTCGCGCGCACTCAGCGTCTCCGCCAAAAGGTTCCTATCGGTTTCTACCAGAGTAGTCAATGCAAGAGACTCAAGAATGGAGTGGATCAAAGAGAAAAACCTGTTCATGACTTCAAGTGCAGGTCAGTTTCATCTGTAAATAGGCTGTAGTTTTGTGTTTGTTTACTTAGTTAACAATGAAACATCTAGCAACTCGTAGCAGTAGCAGCCAGATGATTAATAATAGTCTACTGTAAACTAAACTAAATTACTATCATCACTCAAAATACTGTATGATAAAGGACATCATTATTATCTACTGTAAAGTTACAGTAGTAACTAAGCAGACAAATGTTTAAAAATATCGTTTTATAATACGTTTAGAGGGAGCTCGAGCAGATAACAACACAACCCTTACAAAAATTCAAACCAAAAACCATGGTTACTAGTTAAACCATGGTAACCACAAATTAACCATGGTTTTGCTACACTAACCATAGTCTAACCATGAAATGTGTAGTAAAACTATGGTTGTAAATTAAAACAGATTGTAATCAATCTGACAAATATATATATATATATATATTTTTTTTTTTTACTGTAATTGTCACAAGTCAGGTCTCTGTGGCTCTCTCCGATCGCCACCAGAGGGCACCCTCACCCGAGTACTAACCTCTTCACGAACTCCATTTCCCACTAGCCTCGTACCTAGCACTAATCACCGCCAGGTGCTTCCCATTATCCCCTCTATTTAAGCCACACTCACACAACCATTCAACGCAAAGTCTTGTTTAGTCCTGTCTGACTGCAGCAGATTACACACTCACCTTCCGTACCCTCGCTGCTCAGACTGGCTGGGAGAATGAACCCCTCAGACTGCTCTATCGTAAGGGACTCAACGAGGAGCTTCAGTCCGAACTGGCTTGTCGCGATGAGGGGAGAAGCCTAGAACAATTCATGGAGCTGACCATCCGTATCGATAATTTGATGCGCTCAAGACGAGTTCATCGTTCAGCTCTACCTATACCCACCAATCAAAGAATCCCAGAACCGGAACCCATGCAGGTCGGTGTCACCCGTCTCTCCGCTGAAGAGAGGGAGAGACGCATCCGTCAACACTTATGCCTCTACTGCGAAGAATCGGGGCATCTGAGAGCTGCCTGCAGCACTCGTCCAGCCCGGCGAGTTCATACACTGGTGAGTGCTGATCACAACCCCACTAATTCTTTTGAGATTCCTATCGCTATTACCAATAACAACGAGTCAACGGCTACCATGGCCATGATCGACCTGGGGCGGCAGGAAATTTTATTGATATTTCATTTGCCAATGCTCATAGTCTCCCTCTTGTTCCATGTGAATCTCGGGTAGCAGTGGCAGCGTTAGATGGAAGACCGCTGGGATCTGGGAGGATCAACTACCTGACTCCCGAACTGTCTTCAAAACCGGTATCCTACACACCGAATCCATAAGATTGTTTGCCATTGAATCTCCACTGAATCCTGTCATCCTGGGCCTGCCATGGCTGGAGAGAAAAACAATCCCGGATTTCATGGTCATCACAACAGATTCTTCAATGGTCAGAGTTCTTGTCACCTTCACTGCCTAACTTCAAGCCCCAAGTCTTCCGCTCTTTCCAGGAGGAGAAGCCGAGAACAATGACCTCTCCGAATTACCTGTCAAATATCAGGACCTGTCTGAGGCCTTCGGTAAGATCAAAGCACTCAAACTTCCTCCACATCGAGCCAGTGACTGTGCTATAGACCTTATCCCAGGATCAGCGCCTCCCAAGGGCAGAATCTTCCCTCTTTCACAACCCGAGTCTGAAACAATGAAGCAGTACATAGAGGAGGAGTTGGCCAAGGGGTTCATTGTACCATCCAAATCTCCAGCATCAGCGGGGTTCTTCTTCGTAAAGAAAAAAGATGGCAGTCTCCGACCTTGCATTGACTATCGAGCACTCAATGACATCACTGTAAAATTTCATTACCCATTACCATTAGTGCCCGCCGCTCTGGAACAACTTCGCACTGCCAGATACTTCACTAAACTAGATCTGCGTAGTGCGTAGAACTTGATCCATATCAGAGAGGGAGACGAGTGGAAGACAGCCTTCTCAACAACATCTGGGCACTATGAATACCGGGTTATGCCCTTCGGGCTTGCCAACAGTCCTTCTGTGTTCCAAGCGTTCGTCAACGATGTCTTCCGGGACATGCTCAGCCAATTCGTCATTGTCTACATCGATGATATACTGATATATTCTGACTCCCTTGATACCCATGTGAAGCACGTCCAAGCAGTACTCAAACGACTCATCCAACACCAGTTGTATGCTAAAAGACAGAAGTGTGAATTCCACCAAACACAAATCTCGTTCCTGGGCTATGTCATCAGCTCTGAGGGTGTCACCATGGACGACAGTAAGGTGCAGGCGGTGCTCAACTGGCCAAACCCACAACGGTAAAGGAACTTCAGCGCTTCCTCGGGTTTGCAAACTTCTATCGACGCTTCATCAGGAACTTCAGTATGGTGGCAGCTCCTCTCACATCTTTGCTTCAAGGAGGTAAACAACGGCTGAACTGGACACAGGCCAGCGAACAGTCCTTTCGACAGTTGAAGGAACGATTCACCTCTGCTCCCATTCTACATCACCCCAATCCAGATCTCGAATTCACAGTTGAAGTAGATGCTTCTAACACGGTATTGGGGCAGTTCTTTCAGCGACAGGGCAGTCCACCCAAACTCTTCCCATGCGCCTTCTACTCTCGCAAACTCAACCCAGCAGAG